>SEYY01007681.1:0-20612 GCA_009176605.1 Armadillidium nasatum
TTTCAAGGTGATTATAACGTTAGTTAGTCAGTTGGGTCGTATTAACAGATAAGAGCTCGGAAATATTTTCTTTATATTTCATCACAATAGGAGATTAATGAAAGAAGTTGATTAAGAAGAGAAGGAAAATAAACAGGATTACTTGGGGGTCTCTTTTTAGGGAATTAGAACGTCAAGAATAAACAGTTTGGGAAGTATTTACAGATAAGAGATTTATTTACCTTAATATTTCATGATAGGGAAAAGAGGAACCGTATAAAAGCAACGAATCTCTGAAACTCCGAATTAAAATCTGCACTTACCTCTTACTTTCAAAATAGATTCTCCCAGCATCTTAAAATGCGTTAGAGTTCCTGAACTTCTGAATTGGGAAATCAAGTATGAAAATATAAAGTTCATTTTTCATAGAAAATAAACGGTGGCATTATTTTAGTTGTTCAACCTTCTGCGCCTAGAAAAAATAGACCATTATTTATCTAGGAAAGTCAGATGAGAGAAATTATTGAGACACCTTATTTCTGTAGTTAAGAACAAGATTTCCAATTATTTGAAACAAAAATACCTGGAGTCGAAATCTGCTCATATTTAAAACCTATATTAGATGAAAAATGTATTGCGTTGTCATACTTCAAACTCCGAAACTCAAATTTTAGATGTACAGTAAGGCTAAGAATCCATTGCAAAGAAGAAAATGGATAAAAATTAATCAATTACGTATTTACTCTCAGAGGGGCAGCACAAGAAGGCGTTTTTTTTAAATTACGTCAAGAATTTGAAACAAAAATGGAAAAGGTAATTATCAAATTTGAAAAATATATTGAAAAAGCATATGCAATATTCTATGCAATGTATAAAGATCTGAAAAATGAAGATCTCAACTTTACAAGTATTGAAATAATGGAAAGGCTGATAGATTCAATTTCAGCGTACGATGCAACAACGAGGTACTAAAGCCACAGATTTAGGACCCTGAAGTAATACATATCTCTGGTAATAGTATTTTTCATTACATAAATTTTCGTTGTCGAACTGACTTAAAAGAAACTATTGACCTTTTTATAATATCATAAATATTAATAATAATATAAATGTAACAAGTTATTCATTCGATATTAAGCGCTAATATTATAAACATGGATAAAATATTGTAATATTATAAATGTTAAGTGATAACTTTTGTTATGTGATGATATTATATATATATATATATATAATATATATTATAATATATATAATATATATAATATATATTATATATATATATATTATATAATATATATATATATATATATAATATATATATATATATATATATATATATATATATATATATATATATATATATATATATATATATATATATATATATAATATATATATATATATATATATATATATATATAATATATATATATATATATATATATATATATATATATATATATAATATAAATAATATTAAATATAATAATATAAATAAATTATAAATAAATATAAATATATATATATATATATATATATATATATATATATATATATATATATATATATATATATATATATATATATATATATATATATATATATATATATATATATATATATATAATAATAATATATATATATAATACATAAAATATTGTGTTGAATGATCTTATGCGTAAATTAAATTAGGATATAGCTGAGGCATTTACGGTATATTCTCATCATATGAATATTTCTGTTTTTTTATTACTCAAAATATCTTTCATCAAAACTGTTATATGAGAGATGTTTCCATAAACACTCAATACTTAATATTATTTGGTCAAAGACGAGATATGAACCAAGTAAATATATTATCTACACAAAATTTTTCCGACTCTAAAAATATAAAAAGAATTAACATCTATTCCTCATGGTTATTTATTTTGTGATTTTCATCCGAAGAAAACTTTGGAGTTCCGCTACGTACAAATATTTTACCTAACGAAATATAAACAGTACATAGCAGAATAATGAGTAAACTGCTTAAAAAATACTTACCTATTATGGATAAATTTAAAAAATTAAAGTCTATAGATAAACGGAATTTAATCATTGAATATGAAAAATTAACAAAGTTTGTATGCGAAATTTGTTTAAATCTAATAAAAGGAAACATTCCTTTACATTACCTCAGAAATTTAAGTTGCATCACTTAGGAACATCATTCGAAAACTTGCTCGTAAAGTAAAAAATTTTAAAAATAAAAATAAGTTATTGCAAAAAGGGACTGAAGCATTCTTACCTCTGCTTTTCTCAATTACCGGACCTTTATTATCTAAATTAATTCCGCAATAATGAAAAAAGTATTGGTAAAAATAGTGGTATTACCTTACACAGATTACGAGAAAATGAAAAATATAGCTGAAAACCAATAACAATAATCGCCACAGCAACACCAGCAACAACAACAACAACAACAGCAACAACAACAACAACAGCAACAACAATAACAACAACAGCAACAGAGTCGTAAAACGGAAGTTTAAGACACTGCTCATATATGGCAGCTATATTTAACAGATATTATTAAGTAGTTCGTATAATAATGGATTTCGTTATATACTATTCGTCATTGATGTATATTCAAGATAATTATGGTTAAAACCTCTGAAAGATAAAAAGTGTCCCACCGTACCTAAAGCCGTGAGAGAGATAATTAGTGAAGATGACAGATACTTAAATTTCATGTGGACAGATAAAGGCACAGAGTTATTGGGTAAAAAATTCCATTATATTGTTACTGGATACAATATAGTATATGGTAACACTTTTTCAGTGAATAAAGCTGCAATAGTTGAACGTATACAACGAACTATCAAAGAAAGAATGCATAGGTATTTTACTAAAATGAATACTTTGAAATTTTTCGATATTTTAAAGGACTTGGCGTATCAGAATAATCAATCATATCACCGTACAATTAAGAAAACTCCATTTGAAATGTTAACAACCATGCCTGTAATAAATAATAAACATGAAATAAAAGATAAAACTAGAACTAAAAAGGGAGATTACGTACGTGTTTTAAGATCTACAGATAAATTTAAGAAAGGATATACGAAAAGGTGAGAGGTAGTAAAGGAAAAGGGAAAAATAAAATGTATCTCTTAAAATGGCAAGGTTCCATTAACAAGTTTAACAATTATATAAAAGCATCAGAGTTAAGAAAATATTAATCATTCTATTTCGAGATCATGGAGAACTAAGACCATTTTTACCTAACTCTACCATCTTCTGCATCTATAGACTTACATCCTGATAATATAGTTTCAGACTCCACCACTGAATTAATATTTCCTATACAACTGGAAAGAGAAATGCATGAGATAGGATTGTGTGAATTGATTTTTGACGTGGATATTGAAAATGTATCTTTAAATCGTCTAGCATTGCTGATTTTCAGAAGTGTTAAATTGGTAAAAACTATATTGAAAATATTTAATGTGAAAGGTTTAAGTTCTGTAAAATGCAACTATATTAATTTTTATTGGGAGGAGTTTTATGTAAAGAGAGGTCTATACAAGTCTCTTCTTGATCTGTTTAGATACTAAAATAGTAGATTTTTACCCAGTCGAATATGTAGAGATTTATTTTTTTCAAACTTATAAAGCCCCAAATGAGGATTATGAGCTCATTAATTTTAAGATCTGTAATACATGCGAATTTGAAAGATAGAAGAACATTTATTTTATAATCAATACTACTTAATTCAGTAACTGAATCTTCTCTTCATAATTTAATGAGATACATACCTACTAGAGAAAGATTTTGTAAAAGTAGAAGATATAAACTGTATTCTGTTAGTGTGTAATCCTTCAGAGTTCCTAGAGAATCCGGGTTTGGCGCACATATACACAGATCTTGCCGAGCATCAGTATATTGGAAATACAAAAAGCTTCTGTACTTAGAGTTTTTCATATTCCACGTGAACAGAGAGTCCTAACATTTCTCAGTGTGAATTACTTGCCATTGAGTAAGTCTTATTTGAATTCGGCTCGTATTTATATAAGAGACGTCGAAAGTAATCTATATTCATTCACTAACGCTACTGCATTGTACAAAGTACATATCAGAAAAAAGCTTCGATGATAATAATAATAATAATAATAAATAATGGAGAGGGAGAGAGTTTTAAGGGGAACAAGAATGCAGAAAGGGTATGGCCTCGGGTTTTTTTCCCTAAATTAATGAGAGGTGCATTCCTATTTTTAAATCTGATGGAAAATATCTATCTAAAATGGCTGTAAAGACAGGAGTAAACACATTATGCGATGTTGTAGGTGATAACACACGTGAAGCCTTAAAACGATGTATCTGATGAAATGTTAGATGATGTTAAACGAAAAATACGTCGAAAGATGACAGGGACTGGTGTTAGTAATAAGATGATAAAAGGGAAGAAGAAAAAAAATGGTAAGGTAAGCACTCATCTAGGAATTAATATTAATATAAGATCAATGACAATAATGTGATTCATTATTCCTTCACCCCTCAAGTCCCGACTGTTGCAGAACAGAGTTAGATCTCTTCTCCGTCAACCCTACACAGACCAGTGTAGGTGAAACCAACTTTATCAGTACTAACCCTGTGTACTCTATTACGAACACTGATGTATTACGAACACTGTATACTGTATACTGAAACAAATTTTCTATACACGTGTTTCAGCCAGATTGAAATATTTTTAAATGAAACTTCTTTAGGAGCATCAGCTGCAAGTTATCCTTGCAGGAGTTATATTGAACACTTATTAAATTACTCAGACTATCCGAAACAATCTCATTTACAATCGTGTGGGTTTTATAGTTTCAAAGACATTGAAAAACATCAGAGTAGGCATGCTAAATCTCGAAATAATACATATGAATATCATGAAAGAATAAGTGGAAATATATTCTCAAAAGAAAGGCTTATACTACTTCTGTTGATACAAGTGTACAGTTCGTAAGAGCAATCGCACCGTTTGCACTTGGTGTATTGAGTTCTACTAATGCTACAACTGGGGTACCAGAACCTTTATTTCTGCTATTAGATGCTTATTTATATGTAAGAAAAGGGAAATTAGCTCCACAGAAACATTTAGAGATTGAGAAATCTCTTCTTGAGGCTACCACGAAATATCTTATAAGAAGAAATGAGACTAAAATTTTTAATTTCAAGCAAGGATTATCAAATATTCTTATTTCGAATATAGTCAATGGTAGTCTTCCACAGAAAGTAATCATGGGAATTGTAGAACATAATGCGTACTCAGGAAGTTATGCAAAATCTCCATTAAGGTTTACACATTCTGGACTTAGAGCCATCAGTTTATATAAAAACGGTCAACCATACGGACGAAGTTATAAGATGTTATACAATGGATTGCATTGACTATGTTCACGAGCTTTTACGATTTATTCTCGAATACTGCAACTTTTGGTGATAACAGAACAGGCATTGATTTGAATTCATATGTTGAAAATAATAACTTGTATGCTTATGATCTTACACCCTATCTTTCAGCGTGTAATTTTAATCATTTCAACATCGTAAGAAAGGAACTTTGTGACTAAGTTTAACTTTTGACTTCTCCTATCTCAGTCTTGGTATATATGGAACATCCTCAACTCATCGAGATTGATCGTGTATGAAATATAGTCTTGAATTATTAAAGATGAAAAAGAAGAAATTTTAAACTTTTTTATAAATGAAAAAAGATTTAAAGGCGTGTTTGCCTGTGATGAAATTTTGAAATGACGTCAGTGTAATTAAAAATAGATTCAGGGCTTATCTTCAGTACGTCGCCTCTAATTGTTAGCGATGGACATTGGACTCTGTTTTTAAAAATTAGAATAATGATGTTTATTTTTTTGGACTCATTAAATCTGGAATTTATGTTAAGTCATCAATATGTAACTTGCTTTTTTAAGTATCAAGTCAGGAATTGAATGCTAATAAATAAAGGGAAAGGTATGATGTAACAAAAAAATATTGAAATGACGTCATAATATTTTTACATTCGCATTTGGAAGTGTTAAATATTCCTACTAAAAATAAAATGTCACTAAAATAAAATGTCACGTGATGATGACGTCATGAATGTTTATGAATGCGTTCGCGTGATTCGTTGCGTTATTCGGCGTGTCCGCTGAATACCACGACATGCAACTATGAATCTGAGAGTCAATTGGTTTCGTGGAAGAAAATCTGCGGTGATGAAAACCACGTGTTCGTAAAATTCAAATTCATAATGGAGGACACCAAATCCAAGATGGCTGAAACTATGTGAGTACGGAGTTGAAGAACCCTTATTCTCATTAAATGATTCTTATATAAATATTACGTAATAACCATAAATGCATAATTGTTATGTAACTATAGATGATTATTATTCAATCAATAAAATAATTCCGATTTCAAAGTCGATAAAGGAAAATGTGGCTGGTGAACAGAACAATACGCTCATTCTAAGGTATGATGATCAAGTTGGTGTAGTAGTACCGTGATATAATTCAAATCAGAAGGTTTAGGTTTCGGATCCTGGTTTCACAACAGTTTTAAGTTCCTTTTTTCCACTGAATATTGGAGGAGGAGGAAATTTGATTTTCACTCAATAGATGGAGCAGCGGTCAAGAAAAAGTGGAGGTCGAGTGACGTCATAGTCTTAAGATAGCAAGTGCCATGACGTCACAGGATAAGGTATGTTTGCATGCGCAGATGACGTCATCACCGTGAGTGCCTGCATCCTGATTGGTCCAGGGATGTAGCCGATGAGGCAACGGATGTTTTCAGATGTGGTGCTGGATATCGCCGGGAGTTTACGGATGATGCCTTGCCGTCAGTGCCATCTGTCGCTGAAACTGACACTCACTCCCTTCTGCCAAGGTGGCGTGGTCTATCATGAGCGCCAAGTGCTTGAAAGTGCTAGACTGGCCATCAGGAAAGAGCTTGAGTTAGGTCCTAGCACTAGCACATGAGGACCATGAGTACCAAATTTGGGATAGCACGTGCCTCCTGATGGCACTCACAGTAGATAAAAAGGTCAAAAGTGGACTGGGATTAAAATTGTTAAATGTCAAAAAGAGGTGGGGATTAAGGGATTAACATAATTAATTAGGGGATTATCAGGATTAATTATCGGATTATTCGATAAATTATCAAATCCAATGAATCTGATTAAAAATACCTCACGAAAGAGCATAATTTCTCTTTACTTTCAATTTGGCACTGGCACTGGCACAGTGCCGCCTACGAAGATCGGTGCCCTACTTATATATATATATATATATATATATATATATATATATATATATATATATATATATATATATATATATATATATATATATATATATATATATATATATATATATATATATATATATATATATATATATATATATATATATATATATATATATATATATATATATATATATATATATATATATATATATATATATATATATATATATATATATTATTTATTCCTTTATTTAATGTCGAATTCAAATAAAGAAATATCAGGTGCATTTATTACGAATAGCGTAATGAAGGAGTGTCGTATTCCGTAAGGAATACTCAATTAGTGATCTATGTCTTTCCTCTGATTCTTGGTACACTTCTTTATTTCATTTCTGAGAATTTTTGTTTGTTTTGCACTTTACATATCAAAAAGGCTTCAATAGAGCATGACGCAAAGCTTTGATTTCTAAACTTTTCTCTTTTGGTATCTATACTTTTATCTGGGACGAGTGTTTGATTTACTTCCCGGTCATTCTATAACAGTTGTTGAAGACGAACACCGTTCATCCTTAAATCCGTTGATAGTTTTGTTGATTTGATATCTGTTCTATCTCCAAATACACTCCATTAATCCTTTCATTTTGAAGTTCATTCTACTCAACTGAATTTAATTATTGCTATTTGGGTAGCCATGGAGAAACTAATGCTCTGATTGTTATGGGATTTCATATATATATATATATATATATATATATATATATATATATATATATATATATATATATATATATATATATATATATATATATATAATCAAATAGGTATACGGGTATCAAATGCGTTTTCTTCTTTCCAAACATTCTACATTAATAGATCCGATTAACATTTCCTTAAGAAGAATTTTGGAGTCTGGAATTTACGATTTTTTGTTAAAAAAATATCAAATGACGAACAGGACTTATTTTGAGGCTTCCATTTACTCAACAGGTTTGTCTAAATTTGTTTCTTTATTTTATTCTTTATTTACTTATTTAATTATTTATATTATTATTATGCTTGGTATTGTCTTTACTTTTATTATTGACAATTCTATTAATACTTTTAAATTATTGCCGTAATTGAATTTAGCTTTGGATTCAGTACTATAAGCCTTATTACTGTTGATATTAAAGTTTGTTTTATAATTATCATCGTTATTATCATTATATTTGTTAATATTTTTAGTACTTCCTTACCATATGATTATTACATTATTACGATCATTATTATATTTGTGAATATCTTTTTCCTTTTCTTCTCATCATTGTTATTGTTATTTTTCTTATTAGAATTAGTAGCTATTACTATCTTCAATATTATTAATTTTATAAGAAATTTGTATTTTAATTAGCATTATCTTTATCACTCATTTTGTTATATTCACCATTTTAGTATTTACTTTTTAATAATAAAATTGAAAAATTTATTTAGCTATTTAACTTTGGGGCTCATTGGCAAACAATGTGTATCCCCTTCGAAGACCCTTTTCAGAGGATTATATAGTCACTTCATTACTATTGCTATTATTAGTATAATTAGTAGTATAGGACGAACTAAATATTGTAAATTATAATGTTCGTTCAATGAATAAAAAATTTATGGTTATGATTTCTTATACCGGTATCAGAAGTAGCAGAAACAGTTTTCTAAGCATTCGTTGTTGAAGTGAACACACGATTCATTTTCCTCTTTTGAATGGTTTGATATCATACACAATCATTACTAAACTTTAAATGTACGAAACCCGAAAGACGGAGAGAAAAATGACTTTACAAAATTTTAAAGACTTACGACAAGCAAGTATGCAAATATTTTTTTTTGTATCTTATTTTTGTTCTTTTCCATTCCAGATTTGATAGCAATACGTCTCGTTGATATTCAGACTGCTTTCTACGCTTTGTTAGGAGGTTACGCACTGTCTTTTTTAACATTTTTGGCAGAAATTCTAATAAAAAGGAAGAAAAAAGAATGATTTGAAATTAATTAATATAAAAGATGTTAAGGAAAACTCTTTGAAAGGTCATGTGAATTATTTGGTTAGGTTAGGTTAAGTTATATTAGTAATAATAAAATGCTCCACTCATTAAAAAAGAAATATTAATATACTTTTAAAAATTATGAGGTCTACATTCCATTACTAATATATATATATATATATATATATATATATATATATATATATATATATATATATATATATATATATATATATATATATATATATATATATATATATATATATATATATATATAGTTACATACCCAAAGTATTGATCAAAAACGCACCGAGGGGAAAAAGGGTAAGCGGTCAATTGACAGCTCATTCTAAAAATAATATTTGTTCAGCATGATAGAAATGTGATGTAGGTATATGAAGATACGGATGGGATGGGAAAAACCTTTATGAGACTTACCGCCTTGTAATGTATGGTTATTTTTTGAGAAGTGGCGTCACCTCGACGCGTGTTCTCACTCTAATGTTACACCCTACCTTTAATGACATGGCTTTTGACATGACTGAACAAACAAATTCAATTTAAAGGAAAATAATAACTTCGAGATCTTCAAATGTATTTCAAAAGGAAAAGGTATTACATCCATAAGCATTCCTTACTTCTCCAGAAGTTTCTAATTTGAACATCAAACTTTATAATGAAAGAAAACACTATTTTTTAAAAATAATTACAAGATCAACGTAATATAACAAAAATTTTCAATGAAAACGTGCAACACGAATTACAAAATTGATTAATTAGATTAAAATAAAATTTTATTATATATATATATATATATATATATATATATATATATATATATATATATATATATATATATATATATATATATATATATATATATATATATATATATATATATATATTTTTTTTAAAATGATAACTGTATTATTTTTTATCAATAAATATAATTTAAAATTAGACAACTATTCATTTTCAAATTATTATTTCATTTCTTACTACAATTTATAAATTTAATTTACCCAATAATAAACAATAAATAATAATAATAATAATAATAATAATAATAATAATAATAATAATAATAATAATAATAATAATAATAATAATAATAATAATAATAATAATAATAATAATAATAATAATAATAATAATAATAATAATAATAATAATAATAATAATAATAATAATAATAATAATAATAATAATAATAATAATAATAATAATAAGAAGAAGAAGAAGAAGAAGAAGAAGAAGAAGAAGAAGAAAACAACAACAACAACAACAACAACAACAACAACAACAATAATAATAATAATAATAATAATAATAATAATAATAATAATAATAATAATAATAATAATAATAATAATAATAATAATAATAATAATAATAATAATAATAATAATAATAATAATAATAATAATAATAATAATAATAATAATAATAATAATAATAATAATAATAATAATAATAATAATAATAATAATAATAATAATAATAATAATAATAATAATAATAATAATAATAGAAGAAGAAGAAGAAGAAGAAGAAGAAGAAGAAGAAGAAGAAGAACAACAACAACAACAACAACAACAACAACAACAACAACAACAACAACAACAACAACAACAACAATAATAATAATAATAATAATAATAATAATATTAATAATAAAAATAATAATAATAATAATAATAATAATAATAATAATAATAATAATAATAATAATAATAATAATAATAATAATAATAATAATAATAATAATAATAATAATAATAATAATAATAATAATAATAATAATAATAATAATAATAATAATAATAATAATAATAATAATAATAATAATAATAAGAAGAACAACAACAACAACAACAACAACAACAACAACAACAACAACAACAACAACAACAACAACAACAACAACAACAACAACAATAATAATAATAATAATAATAATAATAATAATAATAATAATAATAATAATAATAATAATAAAATTATAATAATAATAAAACACAATAAACCAACCCTTTAACTCATTTTTGCCGTCATCAGATTCAAACTCTTTGTAAATGTTTAATTGAAATTTAATATCATTTTTAATTGAAATCTTTTGGTATTTTGCTTTCACAACTTCATGATTAAATAACTTAAATATTTATATAAATAAAAAAATATAATTTACCTAAATGTATCTGCATAGAAAGATAATTATATTATAGTTTCCCATTTAATTTAAAAGAATATAAATTTTAATTTTTTTTTTCAGAGTTTAAAAAAAATAATAATATTCTTTATTTAAACTTTAAGTTTATAATATATAACATATGCTTGTTTATTAGAAAATTATTTCCTAACAGGTTTGAAAACGATGTGGAAAACTTGCGTTCTGTACTCTACTTTCGAGTAATTAAGATTTATTTTTGGGTAGAAGAACCTCTAATTAGGGAAGATAATGTTGATAGATTTCGTGCAGGTTTAAAGTGTGTGTAATTTTATCACTCAAAATACAGAAGTAACGTTTATGAAGAAATCTTTGCTTGCTGTAGTGTTTTGTGATACAGTCTTTGGTTGTAATAATAAAAAGTAAATTATAATAGTTTCATAACAGCTAAATAACTTAGAAAATTTTCGTTTTTATGGTCTATGTATAAATCTTCAACTTATATTTTTAAAATTTTGAAATGCATATATTTCTTCATTTTTTGTTGTAAAATTGAAATTTCATTTTTAAAGGAGTCAATCCCAAGTGATGTTTTTGGAAGGAGTGGATGTATGAAGGGCATTCGACGGATGTACCCCTCATGCCATCTTCGATTCAGTAGTTTGGTCGCCATTTCTTTTTTAATTTGATAAGAGAAAAAAAAATGTGTGTGTGTGTGTGTGTATACAAATCTGAAGGATGTTACATGTGAATGTTGGAGAGTGGAAGGTGCCCACAGATCTTACCTTTAAGGAATTAAAACCTATGGTACGTCGTTTGGGGTAGAGTTTGAAAGGGACGAACTGGGTTCACTATTGCACTCCGTATGTCAAATGGATGGTCGTGATATATTTTAGTTTTGCCTTCCTTCTTCCTTATATATATATATATATATATATATATATATATATATATATATATATATATATATATATATATATATATATATATATATATATATATATATATATATATATATATATATATATATATATATATATATATATATATATATATATATATATATGGTCTCCTTTGGTGGGCAAAGGCCTGAGGCCTTCCAATTTCCACCAGAGTTGGGGAAATTTCAGAAATATATATATATATATATATATATATATATATATATATATATATATATATATATATATATATATATATATATATATATATATATATATATATATATATATATATATATATATATATATATATATATATATAGGGACCGACCGGGGCTGGGGTTGCCTAAAATTTGTAAAGAGGTCAAAAGCACTGAAATTTTACTTTAAAAAAATTAGATATAAATTTAATTGAGGTTTATTTAATTATAAGAAAGGCGTAGAATAGCCAACATTCATTTATATTAATGATTATAGCATTTTCTTCGAAAAAAATTCAGAAAATTACGGATTTTGAAAAATAAAAAGTACAAAAATTAAAAAACATTTTTGTTTTTATTCATAATAGTGATTTAACAGCTTTACATAGGTAAGAACACTAATGTAAAGTTTGAAAAAATGTAAGATATAAAATTATCAATATAACCTGTATTTATACATATCATTGTTATTTTATTGCTATGTATCAAACTTGCATCAATTAGCTACATTATATCAAAATATTATTATTTTATTCATACTTTCAGTCACTATAGTTAAAGGATCAGCTTCAGCAGTATGGCAGTACTTTACAATGTTTCCGGATAGGCTCGAAATAGCTAAATGTAGCATCTGCAGTCAGAAAATTAGAAGAGGACCTCCGGGTGCTACAAGTAAAAAATTTTCAACTGAATCTTATGGGGTATCAAAAATCAAAACACAAAGATAAAGGTTCCCTTGCAGAAAAGGAACGGTCAAAAGAAACAGAAAAAAAGAAGGAAAAATTTAAAAAGCAAGAAGAAGAATCTTAATTTTTTTTTATTTTGTTTGAATTTTTTTTTTATTATTTGACTGATTGAGCTGAAATTTTAAGGGTATATGCATTTTTTTTACAAAGTTCTGAGATGATTTCGAGCATTTTTCTGAGTCTGTAACGGTTTGAAAGTTATTTGAACCCAAAGTTGAAAAAATGAACAGCGTGCTCAAACCACTGGTCCACATGAGCTGAAAATTTAACTGAATAATCTGGCCCCCATTTCTTGCATTGGTGAGAAAAGATTTTTGATATCACATCTAGAAAAAATGTTACAAGCACTTGAATTTTTTTTGCAAAAATCGTAACCTTTTTAAAAAAATTAATTAAAAAATAAAACGCTACCTACTAATATCTTTATTTTTGAATATCGTTTTGATGAGGAACAGGGCAACATTTTATATTATATATATATATATATATATATATATATATATATATATATATATATATATATATATATATATATATATATATATATATATATATATATATATATATATATATATATATATATATATATATATATATATATATATATATATATATATATATATATATATATATATATATATATATATATATATATATATATATATATATATATATATATATATATATATATATATATATATATATATATATATATATATATATGTGTGTGTGTGTGTGTGTGTGCAACCATGTTATTGCTCTCGTGTCTCTAATTTGGAGTCTTCTGAATTCTCTACTTTATGACTTCAGCTCTCTTGCAATTCTGCTATCTAAATTTATTTGTTCTGTCTATTTATCTCCTAATTCTGTTGACTATCCAAAATTCTTCGACTATTTAAATTCCTTTCTCCGAAATCATCATTTTAGGTGATTTCAATGTTCACCACCGCCAATGGCTTTTATCTAGTTCTCATGATCTAGCCGGTGAACTCGCTTGCAACTTTTCTATCCAGAACAAACTTGAGCAGTTGGTGCAACTCCCTTACCCGTATCCCTGACCTCCTTGCTGAAGAACCCAACATACTTGATCTTTTCCTTACTTCTTATCCTTCTCCTTTTACTGCTAAACTCTTTCCTCCTCTGGGTTCATCCGATCATCTTCGTATCTCCGTATCTTGTTCTGTCTCTTCAAGTCTTCCGCAAGAACGGCCCCCGCCTTCGGCGAGGAGACGTTTCTGGCACTTCGGTGCTGCTAACTGGTCTGACTTGCGATTGTACTTCTTTGATTTCCCATGGAATGATTATTGCTTTCGTGGGAGGGGTCCCTCGAAGTTTGCTGAGCGTATAACCGAGGCGATTCTCTCTGGCATGGAGGCGTACATTCCATATTCTTTCCCTTTAACTAAACCTAATAAACCTTGGCTTTAACTCTGCTTATTCTCCGGCTATCCGCCGTAGGGATGCTGCCTTCAGAGATTACCGTCGTCTTCAAACTCCTGAAACTCATTCAATTTATATTTCATCCCGGAATCGTGCAAAATCTATTGTTCTTTTCTCCGCCAAAAATGCAATACTCTTTCTGGCTCCTCTTCCTCTTGCCCTTTCTGGCATTTTGCAAAAAATGTCAACTCTAACTTTGCTTCTTCCTCTTTCCCTCCTCTAGTTTATTCTGATACCAAAACTGCCAGTTTGCTTTCTACGAAGGCTGAACTCTTCACTCATACTTTTGCCTCTAACGCTACCTTAGACGATTCCGTAGCTATTCCTCCTCCTTCACCCCTACAACTCATTTATGCCTAACATTGTAATTTCATCTAAAGATGCCATTTCTGCTCTCTCTGAGCTTAACACTAAGAAGGCGTATAGTCTTGATGGTATTCCTCCTGAATGGTTAAAGTCTGGAACATCCTCCCTTTATCTGTTTTCCCAACTTCCTTTGACTTGCAAACTTTTAAGGGCGTGTGTTGGGTCACGTCGGCCATTAGCGACCAGATTCAGAATGTTCCCCAATTCTGGTGGACTTTAGTGGACTTCCGGCCTTTGCCCACCAGAGGAAACAAAAAAAATTATATATATATATATATATATATATATATATATATATATATATATATATATATATATATATATATATATATATATATATATATATATATATATATATATATATATATATATATATATATATATATATATATATATATATATATATATATATATATATATATATATATATATATATATATATATATATATATATATATATATATATATATATATATATATATATATATATATATATATATATATATATATATAGATATATATATATATATATATATATATATATATATATATATATATATATATATATATATATATATATATATATATATATATATATATATATATATATATATATATATATATATATATATATATATATATATATATATAGTATATATATATATATATATATATATATATATATATATATATATATATATATATATATATATATATATATATATATATATATATATATATATATATATATATATATATATTTTAATTAACTCATTTATGCCTAATATTATAATTTCTTTTAAAGACTTCATTTTCTCTTTCTCTCAAAGCTTAATTATCACTATGGGAATACAATCATGATGGAAAACTTGTGCTTCTGGGCTTCCTTTATTAAACTATTTTGTCTCTTCATTTTTTCTTCGACCTTCCTTCTTGCTGGAAAAGTGAATTCAATCAGCCTGTGCTGAAAAAGGGGGACTCCTCTTAACCCATTACTATAATCAATTTTCTTTAACAAAACGTTCTTTCTAAAGATTTATTTATTATTATTAACAGAAAGATTTGGCAACGTTTCAGTTCTTCTAATCTTATCGCTGATTACTAAAATGGTTTTGATAAAAAACGTTCTACTTATAATCTTCTTTCCTTTCTCTCCGACTCTTGATCCTCCACCCTTCGGCATTTCCGCGAATCTTTTTCTGTCAAGTTAGATAAATCGAAAGCCTTTCGATAGAGTCTGGCAAGAAACTTTGATTCTCTCTGAGGTTAGGTGTTCTGAGAAGACTTCTGAGACCCCTATTGTTTGCTCTTTATAAGGGTAATGCTCACCCCTGAATGGAGTAAGCATCACACATCTGGGGTGTTACCACTCATACAGCTTTCCCTGAAAAGGTGGAGTCTAAGACTTTTCGTCTTGTCAACTCTTCCGCTCTCACTAATTCCCACCAGTCATTTCCTACCTTTGCTTCACTCTCTCTATATTTTCTCTATTACAATGGTCGCTGCTCTTCTGAACTCTCCATTGAAAAGGGATCGTTCAACACGCCTTTCTACACTTTATCTTTCTTTCATTATCCAACGTTCGTCAATCGTTATTATGTCGTGATTCCAAGAGACAATATATATATATATATATATATATATATATATATATATATATATATATATATATATATATATATATATATATATATATATATATATATATATATATATATATATATATATATATATATATATATATATATATATATATATATATATATATATATATATATATATATATATATATATATATATATATATGAAGATGTAAGTCGTGGTTAAATGTATAAAGATCATCTATTTGACATAAGGAGTGCTATGGTGGAGCCAATGGTTCTTCCCTTTCAAGTCCTACCTCATACGTATGATAGGTTTTTAGTGTTTGATAGTAAGATCTGTGTACACTAGAGTGACCTCAGTCCCGATTTTTTAAGCCGTGTTCCGATTTTTTTAGAGGGTAAATCGAAACGGATAATAGTATTTTATCCAACTTTTGTTTAAATTAGATAGCAAAAATTTATTTTATTTTTTTTTTTTATTTTATTTTATTTTATTTATTATTTATTTATTTTTTGTAGAATGTCCTTAACTAATGAACCATATGACTGGTTTTTGAAAACAACAATCGTATTTCTTCTTTATATTAAAAATCACCCCTCTTTATACATCTCTTCAAACCCTTACGAGCAGTTAAATTTTTTTTTTTTTTGGGGGGGGGGGGGGGGGGAGGAATGTTCAGAAGCGTACTGATTTTTGGTCAGAAAAATATGATCACCTTAGTGAACACCTTCCCCTTTTCTACTCTCACATCCAATAGATTAACACAGATACATACACACAATATTTTCTCTTCAAATTAAATAAAAAAAGCGACAAATCTACTCAATCAAAGATGATATTAGGGGCACATACATGGGATGCACTTCTTCCACTCCTTCCAAAAACATCACTTAAAAATTAAAATTCAATTTCAAAATAAAGAATGAAGAAATATAACAAAAGTTTTAAAATATAAATTTAATATTTATAGATAAACCATCAAATTGAAAACCTTCTATGAGTTACTTAGCTGTTATGAAATTATTATTACCACCAAGGAATGTATTACGATACACTACAGAAATAAAAAATTTACAAACACATTCACACAATAATTTTCAACTTTAACATCGCTAGTTAGAGGTTATTAGGAGTCTTTCAACTCAAAAAAAATAAGATATTAAAACTGAAAAAGAATATAATATAAAAATTGCTTTGAAACCTGATAAGAAATAATTTTCTAGTAACAAACGTAAGATTTATATTAGAAATTATATGTTTAAAATAAAAATAATTATTAGATTTTTAAATTCTAAAAAAATAAAATAAAAATTTGTTTCTTATAAATTAAATGGGAAACTATAATATAATTATTTTTTTTATAAATTGAACCAATTTATATAGAGGTAAAATACTTATTCTTACATTTAAATAGATTCAGTTATTTATTCATGATATTGTGAAAATAAAATAAAAAATATTTAATTAAAAATGATATTACATTTCAAAAAATTTAATTAAAAATGATTTACATTTACAAAGCTTTTGAATCTGATGACCATGATAAAAAAGTTAAAAGGGTCGGAATTGAGAAATGCATCTAAAAACTCCAATAAAACAAACATGATTATTTCATATATATCTTTCACTATATTATTTTCCTTTTATTGTTCAACTATAATTTATATTATGAATATCATAAATAATTTCTTCATATATATATATATATATATATATATATATATATATATATATATATATATATATATATATATATATATATATATATATATATATATATATATTATATATATATATATATATATATATATATATATATATATATATATATATATATATATATAATATATTAGTGGCGGCTCGTCATTATGGGCTCCGGGGCTGCAGCCCCTCCAAATTAAAAATACCAGGCGTAGGATGTTGATATAAATATGAAATTTTTGTCAGAGAAAAGTGATTTAAATTCATTTTTTAACAACTTAATACATAAAAAGTATAAATCATTAAAGAAAATAAGAAGTAAATGCATTTGGCATCTTCAAATTTTTGGGTACGATATTATTTTTCAAGCATTGCCATTATTTAAAAAATGGGCTGTAAAATTTCTGCCCTAATAAGACAGAAATAGCAACCACGGTAATATGTAGCAACTTACGACAGTTGTTTAAAGTCTCATCTCGACGGAGGGTGTTTTTTTAATTGTGGAAGAAAAATTACAAGTTTTATGTTTTTTTTTTTTTTTTCTTGTTCGATATATATATATATATATATATATATATATATATATATATATATATATATATATATATATATATATATATATATATATATATATATATATATATATATATATTATAACATTATGCCAGATGCACTTCTACATACTTAAATATTACAAAAACTATTAAAAGTACATTAAAAAGGCTAACATTTTTGTAATCCTTGCAGAATTTTAAGTAAGAATAATTGGGAATAGAAAAAAATCTTATAATAATTTTTAATACGTACGTAATAATTGTTTTTTTTATGTTGAAAGACGTACGTTTGGCAAGTCTGTTTTTGTGAGATAAATTTTTCCAATTTTGAAGGAAGATAAATTTAGCGATTGAGTAAGAATAGTGTAAAAAAATGTGAAATTTATATAATTTGGTGTAATATGACAGTATGCTTTTAAAACATTATTTATATGAAAGCAATTACAACTCCGATGACAACGTCTGAAGCAGAGAGATGTTTCTCGACTTTGAATAGAATAAAAACTATTAAATGTAGTACCATGTATTAGCGATGTTTTCAATAGAGAGCGAAATGGTTTTAAAATACCAGATTTCAATGAAAAAGTAATTGAAAACTTTTCGACATCTAAAACTCGAAGAACTAATCTTATTTTTAAATAATAATATCAGCAAGCTTTCCAAGAACTAATCTTATTTCTAAATAATAATAATAATAATAATAATAATAATAATAATAATAATAATAATAATAATAATAATAATAGGCCTAAATGAAATGAAAGCTAAATAATAATAATACGAATGTCAAAACATTTGCATTGATATATAGATGCTTCCAGTATATCGATATTTCCAGAATAAGTAAGGTACGTTTGAATTTTATATATATATATATATATATATATATATATATATATATATATATATATATATATATATATATATATATATATATATATATATATATTATATATTATAGTTAAAATTTACACACACACACACACACACCACACACACACACACACACACACATATATATATATATATATATATATATATATATATATATATATATATATATATATATATATATATATATATATATATATATATATATATATATATATAAAAACTTGCAGCCCCTCCTTGCCAAGTTTACACGAGCCGCCACTGTATATATATATATATATATATATATATATATATATATATATATATATATATATATATATATATATATATATATATATATATATATATATATATATATATATATATATAGATCTTACGCAACATACTGTAACGAAATTTACATTATTTCTAAAGCGTGACCCCAAACAAAGAAACGAAAAGAAATATTTAAAAAGGTCAAGAAAAGAAAGGGAAATAAGTTATCGAGTTTTAAAAATCGAAAAAAGTGAAAAATCATGAAATGTTACCAGTGCGGCGATAGCATATTTTATAAATCTCATATATAGCTCATATAATATATTTTGCACACATTCACCCCCACTTACTGTACTGCCTACCTGTATATGGAACAACAACCAAATCTAACACACATCAAATCATAACAATGCGAAAACGAATCATAAGAATACTTAGTGGCAGCAGAGATTTTTATAGTCAACACCACCTTTA
>SEYY01007683.1:0-10000 GCA_009176605.1 Armadillidium nasatum
ATATGCAGCATTGTGACTACTCTAATTCTAGTAAAGATTTAACTTACAATTAAGGAGCAATACAATATAATAACTCTCCATTTAAAATGTTCTTTAAATAGCTAATGTAAAGCAAATCTGGGGGATTTACTGTTTCCAAGATTTAAAATTTGAACAAAAGCTTTTTGTGAAAGTTAAGGTAAATTTTAATTGTAAATTAGGTAAATTGTAAATTAGGAACATTCTAACCCAAATCAGGATTTGACACCTTTCCTATCCAAATAGCAGGAAGGTTCTGTTAAACTGGTAAAAGTCGAGATAAGTCAAATCAGTTGACTTTATTATTATTATTATTAAAAGATGTTTCTATTATTATTAATTACAAGATGTGTTTCTATATTTCATTTATGACTAAAACTACGATAGTCATAATTAAATTCCAAAATTTTCAAAATTTTGAGGATCATTTATCTTGAAAACATCAAAGTGCGATGAATAATGTATTGAGAGAAAGTTGTAGCTTTGTACCTCCTTCTCTAAGCAACTACCAAAAATTAAAAACGTTAAATGTAGTTTTTTTATTCCTTGTCCGGAAGGGTAAATTTTCAAAAACTTTTTAAAAAGTCGAAAGTTGAAGAGCATACAACTTTTTTTTTTCTAAATCAGATATTAAAAACAGCAACTTGCAAAATGATCGTTATTTGGAACTGTGGATATAGAATTCAATTTTCATATCATTTGGACATGCAGTGACTTTTCACTTCTATTCTTTTTTATCTATCAGGGGAAATTTTACAATCAATCTTTCAAACCGTTTTAGATACAGAAAAACGTCAGAAATTGTTTTTTTTCAGCGCTTTGAAATAAATATACCTTGCAAATTTGATAATAGGTCAAAAATTTAAAAAAAAATATATTATAATTGGACCCTCCCCTTATGTATTTTTAAATGGCATTTTAACCAAATTAACTTTGCTCGCAAAACTAAAATTTGAAATCTAAAGTTTCCACTTATAAACTCTAAGGAAGAAAAAAAACTCAACATGGATAATTATTTATTATTTAAACTTTCAATTATAAAACTTAAATGATTAACATTAGAATTTTAACCCAAGGATCAACACTTTTAAAACATATTTCTTTGCAAATTAATTTTTTTTGTTTTTGTTTTTTGATTCTGTAACTTTAAAAAGTTTTATTTATTTTTTGTTAGTAATTACCAACTTAGTTTTAGGTATTTTTGTAATTAAAATTAAGTAGGACACACAAATTTAATTATTTTGCTCATTATAACTTTTTTTGTTTTTAGAAATTAATTTAAAGTTACAAACATAATTAATTGGTTCTGTTAGAGTTAACCTAAAGTATATGTACTATTAATACTGTATGAATATTTTCTTTGTTACCATTCAATAAAGGCTATGTTCCATTATGCAGACTACACATATAATATTTGAATTCTATTTCTATCGATTCTATCTCTTGTATTGTTGAACGAACTTGTACTATGTGATATGCACGTAAATAAAGGCCTAAGTAAGAGTACCTGTCTTTCTCTCTGTTCTGCCCTATGTAATATTATCATTTATATTTCTGCTATCATGACAAATAATATGCCAAATATAAAATAATGAATTAAATTAAGTAAATTAAGATTGAACTGGGTCAGCAATGTCTTTTTATATATTACATTTTAATTACTTTGCAATTTTATTCTGGTGGAATAAAAGCGATTTAATTTTAATAATAAAAGTAAAAATAATTAAGACCATTCAAAGTTAAATATTAATAAACTAATGTTAAGTCCATGTCTAGCTATCCTTATTTATAATAAAGAATAAAAGTTACAGCCACTAAGTAAGAACTTGTTTATTTGTTAATTTCCTTAATAGTTCAATTCAATTAAGTTGTTAATGATATTTTTATTTTTTATTCTTTAAATCAGAACTATGTATAATCATGTGTGTTTTTAAGCTCGATTTCCCATTACATGCATAACTACACTCACAACATTTAAGTAACTATATTTTAATGATTTAATAAATGGATTTTTAAGCTTCCTTTCTCATTGCATTCATAGTTACACTCAGAACATTTAAATAACTTTACACTTCCATGTATACGCATGTGTGTCTTTAAGTTTCCCTTATGATTACATTCATAGGAGCAGTGAGAACATTTAAATACATTTCCATGTATAAGCATGTGTTTTTTTAAGTCTCCTTTCTTATTGCATTCATAGTTACACTCAGAACATTTAATAACTTTACATTTTCATGATTTGACAAATGGAGTTTAAAACTTCCTTTCTGATTGCATTCATAGGAGCAGTGATCACATTTAAATAATTTTACACTTCCATGTATAAGCATATGTGTTTTTAAGTTTCATTTACAATCATAAAGGAAACTTAAAACACTTATGTTTTACATGGAAGTGTAAAGTTATTTAAATGTGATCACTGCTCCTATGAATGCAATCAGAAAGGAAGTTTTAAACTCCATTTGTCAAATCATGAAAATGTAAAGTTATTAAATGTTCTGAGTGTAACTATGAATGCAATAAGAAAAGAGACTTAAAAAAACACATGCTTATACATGGAAATGTATTTAAATGTTCTCACTGCTCCTATGAATGTATAAAAGTTAAAAAATTTAACAGTAGGAGCAGTGAGAACATTTAAATATATTTACATGTATAAGCATGTGTTTTTTTAAGTCTTCTCTATGGTTGCATTCGTAGGAGCATTCCGAACATTTAAATAACTTTACATTTTTATGATTTACTAAATGGTTTTTTAAGCTTTCTTTCTGATTGCATTCATAGGAGCATTCCAAACATTTAAATAACTTTACATTTCCATGTATAAGCATGTTTTAAGTTTCCTTTATGATTACATTCATAGGAGCAGTGAGAACATTTAAATATTACACTTCCATGTATAAGCATGCGAGTTTTTAAGTTTCCTTTATAATTGCTTTCATAGTTACATACAGAACATTTAAACAATTTGACATTGCTGTGAATTAACAAATGCTGTTGTAACAAAACTTTAGAATGAATCTCATAACTGCAATGGTCACATTTAAACTTTGTGTTGTGTGTCTTTAAATGGCTTTTCAACTCGTCTTGGCCTTTAAAACTAAAATTACAAAATGTGCAACTGAAGTTTTCCAGGTGACTCTCTTCAAGGCTTTGATCACGTGTTACTGACGATTGGGGTCTGCTTTTTGAAGTACTTTTCATTTTGGAACCTTTTTCTGCCTCACCAACATCGCCAAGGAGTGTCTGTACAAAACAATTAAAAAAATTAAAATGAATTCAGCATAAAGCTTATATGCTTTACAAAAATACTTATAAATGTAAAATAATTACTATTTTTCACGTAAATTTCTTTTAATGTCAAACAAATTTTAACATTTTAATAAAAATGAAAAGCAAATTTACGTGTGTAACTCTACAATTATTATTTTAACTCTACAATTATTATTTGTGTGTAGATGGCAGAACTGAGAAGGGGGAGAACGATTCCGAGACATGTGGTAGCTGTGCGAATGGTTAGTGTGGACAATGAGAAGACGTGCGAGGACGACCTCCTTTTGACGGTTGCGCCTGTGAGAGGATGACCATTCGCCAATGATAGGTTTTATGTACACTCACCTTATCCACTATCTGATCACTCGTCTAACACTCCTACCAGAGCGACTGCAACATGAGAAGTAAATATGCAAGAAGGACGATGACAGAGGGCGAACCCTGTTGAGGCTGCTCCAACTGTCCGGGCACTGGAATGTCGAGGGCTTACAGTACGAGGTAACGGTGGTAGTTGGCAGAGGCCTTCTAGGCGAAGAGGAGGAATTTCTAGAGTCAATGTTCTGAGGAAGTTCCAAAATCCGCGGGCCAACAATCACTGCAGGGTTTTACCAAAGGTATCCACAGAGTTCCAAAGCAAATTAGTAGAATCCATATATGTATTAAAGTTATATGGCCCCCTACATGAGTGTCGAACTAATGGGACAGCGCTGGAAGGCTAGGATTTTCTTATTAAAGATGTTCCAGAGGAGCCAGGGGAAAAAAATCAAATCTGATGAAGGGTCGAGTGAACTGGATTACCAACTGGGATGGCGCAGTCCACACTCCAAACAGCACAAGTGGCGCCAGGGTTTGCCTTCCAAAATAAAACAGGCATCGGTGGGCACATGCCTCTCTGACATAAAGGAAAAAAGTTTGCATACTTAACAACGTATGTAAATAAGAGAGAGTGAAAAAGTAACAGTAAAGAAAAGAAAGAGTGAGAAGTGTAATAATAATAATAAAATGAATAATATGGGCAACAATACAAAAACTATGAGATGAATAAGAAAACTAATAAAGATAATAAAATAAATAATAATAATAATAATAATAATAAAAATAATAATAATAATAATATAGGAATAAGATCCTCAGAAAAGAAACCAAACAAATGGAAAGAAAAGAACTAAATCACTATCATACTTTTTAGCAGGTACCATTCCTGAATGGTACCTGGGCACCCTCACCACTACAATGGGGGTATGCTGTCAATCGATATATATATATATATATATATATATATATATATATATATATATATATATATATATATATATATATATATATATATATATATATATATATATATATATATATTGCTGGAAACGTGAGCTCATTCAGCCTACTTCTGAGGCGCCTACAGCATTTCTTCAATCCACCCCAGTTGCTTGCTCTGTATAGGGGTGTTGTTCGCCTCTGTATGGAGTATGCGTCACACATCTGGGGTGGTTAAACTCATACAGCTCTCCTGGAAAAGGTGGAGTCTAGGGTTTTTCGTCTTATCAACTCTCCTGCTCTCACTAATACTCTCCAATCTCTTTCTGCTCATCTAATTGTTGCGTCACTCTCTCTATACTATCGCTATTACAATGGACACTGCTCTTCTGAACTCTCTCGTCGCATACTTTCTCCATTGAGAAGGGCTAGTGCTACTCGTCTTTCTACACAATCTTATCCTTTCTCTGTCCAACATTATGACCCTAGACTTGACCGCTATGCTCAATCTTATATGTACTCTACTGGTAAAGTCTGGAACACACTTACTTCATCTATTTTTCCAACTTCCTGTGATTTACACACTTTTAAATGCCATGTATCAGGTCATGTCGGCTTTTAATTTGACCATGTTGCCGACTTTTCCCTAACTCTGGTGGAATTTTAGTAGGCCTCTGGCCTTTGCTCACCAGAGGTATATATATATATATATATATATATATATATATATATATATATATATATATATATATATATATATATATATATATATATATATATATATATATATATATATATATATATATATAGTCAAAATTAACAATAAATTGTTATAAAAATCCTGAAAACAACAAAATCTTTTTTTTGCATCCTTAGCTATGATGGATTTAATACCAATATTAATACCATTAAAAAAAAAATGAATACATGTAATAGAGACAGAGTTTAAGATAGGAATATTAAGAGATTAAAAGAGGACCTGCAACGACACATGACCTTTGACATTGTGTAACTCAAAAGTAGTGAATCAAATGGAAGGAAAAAATTTTTTTAAACATTACCAGCAGAAAACACGAAGGAATTAAAAAGAGCAAATTAGAGGTCAAAGAGCTGGACAGCGAAGAATGAGACTTTGTGGGACGAAAAAAATGCAAGCTCTCGTAGAAGGGGAAGATCAGAAGAGCAGTGTTCACTAAGGGGAAGATCAGAAGGAGCAGTGTTCACTAAGGGGAATACCAGAGGGGCAGTGTTCACTAAGGGGAAGATCAGAGGAGCAGTGTTCACTAAGGGGAAGATCAGAGGAGCAATGTTCACTAAGGGAAAGATCAGAAGAGCAATATACACACTATGCAATTACAGAAGTCATCCGTACATAAGATCAATTAACTGAGGTGGTGTACAAGTGGTTTAGAAGATCTCTTAGAACTAACCTTTCAGACCTTTTTTTTAGTGACAGAAACAAAATGATTCCACCAATAAAGATTGGAAGAAAAAGAAATACAAAAAATATTTAAGGAAAGTTGATGGTTACATCTGGATGTTTTCAAATTAGATTATAGAGGAACTGATGAATGTTTCCAATAGAAAATAAAAAGGAAACGTTTTCGAAGTATTGAAAACAACCATGTTTTCTTGACTCCAGTTATTAATGAAAAAAAAGGCAGAATTCTGCTGCTTTAAAACAACCGTTTTACAATATTTAAATTGAAAAATTAACAAAAACTTATAATCAACTTGAGTGGATAGTAGAAATGACTGAGAGAAGATCCTTAAAGAGCAATATAAAGAGGATAAGGAATTAGGGACCAATCGGGGCCAGATCTGAGGTCTTGGCCAGGGTTTGGGTTACCAAAAATTTGTAAAGAGGTAACATGAAATGTTATGTTAAGATTAGATATAATTTTAATTGAATTTTGTTTAATTATAAGGAAGTAGAATAGCCAACATTCACTAAAAATAAAGATTTTTTCCACAAAAAAAAAAATTCAGAAAATTATAGACTTTGTATAATAAAATTTTGAAAAAACTACAAGAATTTTGAAACTTTTTTCTTCTGATTCACAATAGTGATTCAACAAGTTTACTTAGGTAAGACCTTAAGTTAAAGTTTGAAAAAATGTATGATATAAAAGATAGAATGAAACTATTGCCAAAGAATGGAGAAATGTTAATGTTTTTAAAATACAATCTTTGAGTAGTAGTAACATATTCAACGTCACTGCCCTCTGTTCCTGAACATTTCATTCCCCAAGTTCTAAAACTTATGATGTAAATGTTCAAGAAGATTCTGATAGTGAATTGTGATTTAAGTGAATGAATTATTTGATTCCTCTTTTATGTTGCTTCATCCTGCCACATCCAATATGTAACGAAGGAATAACGGAATTCAAATTATAATATTCTTATATTTTGATTTAATTAACCGTAAATAAATATAATTTGCAATTAACCCCAGTTTTCCCTGATTATTAGCTGGGGCCGGGGTCCTGGGATAAGGGATACAATCGAACCTTGATAAAAACCTATGGTCTCTCTTTCTCTAAGGTTAGAGAGAGAAGAAATTCCTTGCATAGCGTATGTGGTAATAAATCAGACTTATGGTTCAGTTCTCACAGAGAAACTTCTATAATGGTGTTCCTCTTTGATTAAAGGTGGGAAAAGGCTCTAAAATATGAACTAAATAAAATATTTAAAGAAAATACAATGTCAGTCATTGGATGTGAGGATGGAAATGAGGGAAGAGAATCATATTATGAGGAATTAGATGTAAATGTTTGATCGATGAGTTCATTATCAGAAGGTAATGCAGCTGTAGAGCAGTTAAAATAAACAGAATAGAGAAAGAGCAAAGCTATCATTTTTGGTAGAGTGAATGGGAAGAAAAGGAACTTGAAATATAATAATAATAAATATTTGGAGATAATTTTTGATAGGACAAATTTTGCAAAATTCTATCTTAGAATATTTGTAGCATGAGACTAAAAATTTTTTGAAGATGACATCTTTGTGACGAATAAAGTAAGAACAATCGGAGGTATTGGCAAACAGGAAGTGAATCATTAATTTGTATGAATTACAGTTATATTAAAAAATAAATCAGTCTGTATAATAATAATAATAATAATAATAATAATAATAATAATAATAATAATAATAATAATAATAATAATAATAATAATAAATCAAAATTTACCTTTAATTCTTTATCAGTCATCTTGTTGAGAAGAACCGAAGGAGATTTTGAAGTAGTTACAATCTGTGCAAAGAATCGTTCTCCATCCAATTCAAATTGTGCCTCTGAACCTCCGTCATTTACTTCATTCAACAATGATGTAGCATTTTTTAGGGTCACAAATTCCTGGAAAAAAAGGTAAAAAAAATGCACCAAAAAACTTTTTTGCTCTTTTTTCTAAAATGCTTATTATACATAGAGTTCTTAATAAAATATGTTGGTACTAATGTTGGAAGATAGGCAAAGGTAGTTGATATTGTTCATAAAAAGCAATACAATATTTTAATATTGATTTTATAGCTTTATTTTTTTTTACCCCAAGCTGTAGATGGCATTTTGGGGTAAAAAAAAGTTAGTTTTTTTTTACCCCCAACAATTTTTTTTTACCCCAACCAGTATTTCCTTGTTAATATTTTTTTCCATTTATTGATTTTTTGATATTTATTGCTATATTCTTGTTACAGGTATTGTTTGTGTCATCATAGATGCCCCGAACGTATACACCACAACCAAAGTTGTATACAGAGACTTCAATTGCTGTGGCAATAGAAGAAGTAAACAATGGTGCAAGTGTAAAATCAACAGCAAAAAAATATCGCATGTCAACATCCATGCTAAGAATGAGAGTGCAGGCCAGCAAAGGTATCATCACGCTACAGAAACAAGGTGTTAAATGTAGTATACCCTATGAAAAAGAGGTGAAACTTGCTACATGCGTTACTCAAATGGCTGAGTTTGGGTTTGGCCCTACATTTGAAGAGTTCAGGGCTATTGTGACAGACGGGTTATTAGCCAATGAAGATATACATCTATTTAACAATAAACCTCCAGGTAATGACTGGGATCGTAACTTCATGAAGAGGCATAAGCTTTCTTTAAGAAAATGTGGTGTAATGCAACTTGCTCGGAAGAATGTCACATCTGATCCCTTTGTTATTTATGGATTTTATTCCATGTTAGAAAAGGAAGTTGAAAGATTAGGAATAAGTAACCGCCCTGAATGCTTCTGGAATTTGGATGAGAGTGGGTTTCCAACAGACCCCTCTAAATGGAGAGTCATCGGACCTATAGGAGCAAAAACAGTAAGAGTAACACATGGGTGTAACAAAGAAAATACAACTGTGATGGCTGTTTGTTGTGCTGATGGTAGGGCACTTGATCCTTTAATTGTGTTCAATTGAAAAAATCTGATGAGTAACTGGCGTGGTGATAATGCTCTACCAGATACATATTATGCAACTAGTGATAATGGCTGGATGACCACTGCAATCTTTCATGCATGGCTGGAATGCTTCTGTCAGACAATTAAAACACGACCTCTCTTACTTATAATGGATGGGCACCTAACACACACATCTGTTCAGACCATTGAATTGGCACAAAAAGAAAATATAACTCTTCTTAAACTGCCAGCACATAAAACTGATGTTCTACAGCCTCTAGATGTGGCATGCTTTGCACCATTAAAAAGCTATTATGAAAAAGAGCTAACTGCTAGAGTTCACAGACTGGGAGCACGTGAACCATTGCGAAAAGCAGATTTTGTTAACTTGCTGTCCTCAATTTGGAAAATAGGGTTAACATCAAACAATGTTAAAGCAGGATTTCGTGCAACTGGCATTTATCCTGTTGATGCTAGTAAGTACAAGATGACACGACTTGATCAAGTGAAACTGAAGACCTACAGGCGCTGGGAGGTTGCTGGAAAACCACTAACTGATAGTGATGAACCACGTTTAGCACATTTACCCATTGAAAATATAAATGTTAACAAAAAGGATACCCTTAATATGCCATCTACATCTATATTAACAACTACACCAGTAAGCACAAAAAGCACAAACCATTCTGCTGCTGCTGCTTTCCCAACTGATATCACTTCCCCTAGTGAACTTACAAAGGTATTGCAAAAGTTTGCTCCTCCTGGAATGAGATATACCATTTCCCTTGTCCCAAAAGAAGATGAGACATCTTTAGAAAGTATCATTAAATCCCGAGGATGTCCAAGCTCTGCAAATTCTCAACCAAAAAAACGTCATCGCATAAGTATGCATGGCTTTATTCTTACCAATGCAGAATATAAAAAACAGACAGAGGAGAAAAATGTTACTAAAAAGGTTGTGTCTAGGAAAAGGTCTGCTCTGAAAGAGTCTGACACAGATTCATCAGAAGATTCTCCAGAAATTGGAATGGGAAGATAGTAGCAACTCTGGTGACCTA
>SEYY01007683.1:17500-19882 GCA_009176605.1 Armadillidium nasatum
ATATATATATATATATATATATATATATATATATATATATATATATATAGAGAGAGAGAGAGAGAGAGAGAGAGAGAGAGAGAGAGAGAGAGAGAGAGAGAGAGAGAGAGAGAGAGAGAGAGATGCGACTGTTTTTTTTTTCTTATAGGGTGTTTTTCAGTGTTTATAGAAAACACATTTTAACTTGTATTTGTTGACCATTATTTCAATTACTTTAAAATTTTCAACAGGCCTTAAAATTTAATCAAAATTTAACTTTGAATATATATATATATATATATATATATATATATATATATATATATATATATATATATATATATATATATATATATATATATATATATATATATACATATGACGTACAGTCGTCAACAGAAGTTCGTTCCTATTAAGCTGGAAATAAATATTTATATAAAATGGAGATCATTTTATATTCAGCCAATCACAGTTCAATTAAGCCCCGCTCAATGTTTTTATTTTCTTTTTATTCAAAATAGAGCTTTTATGAAATGATCTCCATTTTATATAAATAATTATTTCCAGCCTAATAGGAATGAACTTCGGTTGACGACTGTACATAGATTCCGAAACTTCAGTAGATTACCAGTGCAGCTTTTTTTTTTTTTTTTTTCCTTTTACAAAAGCCATACTGGCGATCAGAAATAAGATTATTAGAATTGAGATGTTTCCAAATCTTTTTGTTAAAGGATAGATTCAAAATCTTTAGAAAGAACGGAAGTTAAAGAAATGAGACGGTAGTTAGAGTATGCGGATTTACTTTTTTATAGAAATCCAGAACTTATTTTAAACAGTATTGTGACTGTTTGTCCTAATTTAAAGCAACATAAACCAAACTAAGATATATTAGCCTAAAGAAAATAGTAATTATAAACAATAAAAAATCTAAAGTTACTCACCGAATATTAAAAAGAGCTTCAAGCCAAATTTAAAGTATAACTTTTAGGTATGTTTCCTTAAAAAAGTTCTTTTAGGAAGTAGCGCCTTATGAACGTTAAAGACCATATTTAAATTAGTAAGTACTTAATAGAGAAATGGAACCTTTCTTAACAGAAAATTTGCATTCAAACATCAGGGCAATAAGTCCTAACTCCAGCTACAAATTAGAACTTTTATACAGTTAAATGTCAAAGTAAGTCAAATTTTAAACCCCATAGAATTCCTAACAGGTCTACTCTTTAACAAATAATTAAAATCAAACAATGCAAATTTATGATAGAGTAGACTGTCTAGAAGTCAAAGTTCCAAAATAGTTTCTAGAGCCCAAACTTAGAGTCCTAATATCCAATAAAGACAATTAATATTCAAAGAAAGGTTTTAGATTAGTTAATACATTACGTTTCTGGAAGATTTTCAATCGATGTGGGTGATTTTATTTTTAAAACACATTTACATTTCAATTTTGTTACTAACGTGGTCAGAGTTATAGGAGCAAGTGGGTGCCCTAACTGCTTCAAAAGTAGCCAACAACATTTTTAGTGTTGCCATTCAAAAATGGGAACCTTAGCTTTAGGGAAATTTTGATACTTCAAAAAATAAACCATAGTTTAATTTTATCTACTAAGAAGCAAAATGTAAAAACCATAAATAGATTTATCTTTTAAAGCAAAATGTAAGGGTTTTCCAATAAGAGGGTTGAAAGGGGTCCCCCTTTTTCGACACAGACTGAATGAGCGCACGTTTCCAGTAAGAAGGGAAGGTTCAAATAGAAAGACATAGAAGAAATAGTTTATCAAGACAGGGTACAAGCTCAGAAGCACAAATTTTGAGAACCAAGATCGGACATTAAAAATCGCCGCTCGTAGGAGGTCTTCTGTAATTAATTACAGTTTACGGCAAAGTGTATTAATACACTGATCTCAATACCCACACATCACTACAAACACAGCCAACACATACAAATACAACCTATAATTACATACAACACACTATCCTCTATCTGCCACCTGTACAGTAAGTCTTCAAAGTATAGAATCTCACTACGTCCACGGATAGCTGAGTGATCTAGATCTGTAAGACTGTGGCAAGGGTTACTATCACCCCAGATAACTGTACATCATATCACCAGCATTAGGTGACCCCACTGGTCGGGAAAACACAAATAACTCTGCTTCTCCCGATTGTCCTCACTACGGTGAGAGGTTTAAAAGTGGTTAGAAAGTCTAAGTCTAAGTATATATTTATATATATATATATATATATATATATATATATATATATATATATATATATATATATATATATATATATATATATATATATATATATATATATATATATATATATATATATACGAGAATTTAGCGGTCGGTACGAGAATTTGGAGAAGCCTGTACGCGAATCTTGAAAAAAAAATCTACC
>SEYY01007684.1:0-12500 GCA_009176605.1 Armadillidium nasatum
GAAAGAACCGCTTCGGCTCGTCTCTGGTGGTCACACAAGCGGACATAGACGATCTTCGAATCCAGCCTGCCTGCCTCGTATTCAGTCTAGAGTATGCAGCACGGGGTGGAAGTGGCGGCGTGGTTAACTAAGTGCTGAACACCACGCGCCTTCCTCTCCCACACGCGAAGGGGCGGTTTCGGGAGAGAGGGTCGGTCCAGGAATTAGATAACGAAAAAAGACCATCCCGCTCTCGAAATCGCGGAAGGAGCCCCTCTGTCAGGAGGGGCAAGCGCCGAAGATGTGAGAGTCCGTCGCCAGTTGTTAAGTTTCGGAAGGGTCCTCGGGGAAATCGAACGCTCTCGAAGGAAAGGTCCGGCTCAGACGCGACAGGATACTTTTCTAGAGGTAGCGACTAGTGCCAGTTTTTCCCCGAGGTCGCTTTTGGGTCCAGTTTCGAGGAGGAGGGGGACGGGAAGGTCGTCTGAAAGAACCGCTTCGGCTCGTCTCTGGTGGTCACACAAGCGGACATAGACGATCTTCGAATCCAGCCTGCCTGCCTCGTATTCAGTCTAGAGTATGCAGCACGGGGTGGAAGTGGCGGCGTGGTTAACTAAGTGCTGAACACCACGCGCCTTCCTCTCCCACACGCGAAGGGGCGGTTTCGGGAGAGAGGGTCGGTCCAGGAATTAGATAACGAAAAAAGACCATCCCGCTCTCGAAATCGCGGAAGGAGCCCCTCTGTCAGGAGGGGCAAGCGCCGAAGATGTGAGAGTCCGTCGCCAGTTGTTAAGTTTCGGAAGGGTCCTCGGGGAAATCGAACGCTCTCGAAGGAAAGGTCCGGCTCAGACGCGACAGGATACTTTTCTAGAGGTAGCGACTAGTGCCAGTTTTTCCCCGAGGTCGCTTTTGGGTCCAGTTTCGAGGAGGAGGGGGACGGGAAGGTCGTCTGAAAGAACCGCTTCGGCTCGTCTCTGGTGGTCACACAAGCGGACATAGACGATCTTCGAATCCAGCCTGCCTGCCTCGTATTCAGTCTAGAGTATGCAGGACGGGGGGGAAGTGGCGGCGTGGTTAACTAAATGCTGAACACCACGCGCCTTCCTCTCCCACACGCGAAGGGGCGGTTTCGGGAGAGAGGGTCGGTCCAGGAATTAGATAACGAAAAAAGACCATCCCGCTCTCGAAATCGCGGAAGGAGCCCCTCTGTCAGGAGGGGCAAGCGCCGAAGATGTGAGAGTCCGTCGCCAGTTGTTAAGTTTCGGAAGGGTCCTCGGGGAAATCGAAAGCTCTCGAAGGAAAGGTCCGGCTCAGACGCGACAGGATACTTTTCTAGAGGTAGCGACTAGTGCCAGTTTTTCCCCGAGGTCGCTTTTGGGTCCAGTTTCGAGGAGGAGGGGGACGGGAAGGTCGTCTGAAAGAACCGCTTCGGCTCGTCTCTGGTGGTCACACAAGCGGACATAGACGATCTTCGAATCCAGCCTGCCTGCCTCGTATTCAGTCTAGAGTATGCAGGACGGGGGGGAAGTGGCGGCGTGGTTAACTAAACGCTGAACACCACGCGCCTTCCTCTCCCACACGCGAAGGTGCGGTTTCGGGAGAGAGGGTCGGTCCAGGAATTAGGGAACGGAGAAAGACCATCCCGCTCTCGAAACCGCGGAAGTAGCCCCTCTGTCAGGAGGGGCAAGCGCCGAAGATGTGAGAGTCCGTCGCCAGTTGTTAAGTTTCGGAAGGGTCCTCGGGGAAATCGAACGCTCTCGAAGGAAAGGTCCGGCTCAGACGCGACAGGATACTTTTCTAGAGGTAGCGACTAGTGCCAGTTTTTCCCCGAGGTCGCTTTTGGGTCCAGTTTCGAGGAGGAGGGGGACGGGAAGGTCGTCTGAAAGAACCGCTTCGGCTCGTCTCTGGTGGATACACAAGCGGACATAGACGATCTTCGAATCCAGCCTGCCTGCCTCGCGTGCTTCGTAGGGTGGAGAGATTGCGACACTCTCTCTTCTCTTCCAGTTGTACGATCGGCGATCCAAGCAAAGCAAATTGAGCGAGGGTCGTCGGTCTGTCGGTCGCTTTTGAACGCTCGGACGGCGGGGACGGCGAAGCGAGGAAACGAGCTTAAAAGAGAAGGTGTTAGTTGCGGACTCAAAGACCAATAGATGAAAGAGATCGTACCTCAATCCCTTTCGCTCGTTGAAGCTTCCCAAACGCAGCAGCAGCAGCAGCAGCAGCCCCACTTTCCTAGTTTTGATAATTTAAATATGACGGTATAAATTGGCCTTATCACCTCCACGCGGTAACCGTCGGGCAATTTCTCCGCTTACCCATCTCACGTCTTGTCGCGATGAACACTCCGGTGGGGACGAACACTAGAGATATCATCAATGCCTCAGACGTTAAAGAAAGCGGTTTTGAAAGCTAAGAATAAGGTAACAAAGTCGGTGTCCTTTTTGTTAATTTCGAACGTTCCCTCTTCTTCGGAGGAGGTAGTTGGGACAGACCGTCTACGCTGTTTTCTGCGAGGCCGAGGACGGGTCGTTGGGCGGAGGGGTTCAGAAGGGATGGTGTCTCATCCCCAATGCTACTTCCCTCGTTTTAGTGTCCGCGACCCCAATCCTGGAACGGCAACGGAGTTCAGGGGAGGGGAAGTTCCTCGTATTGTGGCGACACAGTAGGATTCGGACGAAACGCGCTACTGACGCTAACATGTGCCGGCCTGGGTTTCTGTTGATTCCTGCGCGTTAACATGTGTCGGTCGTAGGCGCCTGTGGATACCGTCCGTGCGAGGAGTCGTGTACCCGAACCGCCTTTTTTTTCTTTAGTCACCATTAAGCACGCGTGAAGCTAAGAAGCAATGTTATGATCTATGATAAAAAGCTATCATCCCGTTAAAATGAACTTGATACCAAAAACGGATGGTAGCGTCGATATGATTAACATTGCGCCGATACGCTAGTCCCGCGCGATTAAGAAACGGGTTATTTGACAGCGGAGGGGAGTTTCGGACGAGAGGCTGCTGGGCTCGGGTCGAAAGCTCTTGTTGTTAGGTCCGCTAAGCGAAACTGTCGTCTCGCCGAGTCTGTCAGCCAAAGCTATCTAGCTCGGCGAGCGATAAACCAGTAAGTTCGGGAACGTTGGACGCAAGGGAAACAAAGACGACAAAAAAAAGGGGGATGGATGATGGCTCGGGGAAGGAATCAGCCGGCAGGAAAAGGGTAGTATTTGTTAGTAGCCCGGCCTTCCCGTCCACTTCCATCCAGCCTTTAAGCGCGAAAAAGGTAGACGCAAGGTATTCGGGCTTCTCCTCTTTTTTCGTGGCCGCCCCCGCCATAAGTAGTGTTGCATAATAAGGCTTAGAGGCGGTCTCGAAAGGGGGGAGCGAGTTGTCGAGTAATGCTGTTACTATGGGCGTCTGCTTACCGAAACCGCAACACAAAAAGAAAAACGAGGACGAGAATTGATTAAACGTCCCTCGTTTAAAGATGACCAGTGTCCGAACGAAAGACGGTAGTAAGAGAAGGCGGCGATTACAGGGTCTCTCACCCTGTAAGTAAGTGGGAAAGAAGACAGACCAGTGTCCGAACGAAAGACGGTAGTAAGAGAAGGCGGCGATTACAGGGTCTCTCACCCTGTAAGTAAGTGGAAAAGAAGACCAGTGTCCGAACGAAAGATGGTAAGGGAAGGCGGAGGGGGAAGAGGAGGAAGCTTCGGAGGAGGAGGAGGAGGGGTAGTATTAGCGGCGGATGCTTCTTCGATCGACGCTTCTTCTTCTTCTTCTTCTGTTCGCCGTGGCTAAAGCTGTTGTTGTTGTTGTTGTGTGTACGAATACGTGTGAAAAATGTGGTGGTAGGTGAGCAGAAAGCTTTACGGGGAAGTAAGTTTTCTTTTGCTTCATTTACCTGGTTGATCCTGCCAGTAGTCATATGCTTGTCTCAAAGATTAAGCCATGCATGTCTCAGTACCTGCCGACCTAAGGCGAAACCGCGAATGGCTCATTAAATCAGTCATGATTTATGGGATGTTGTTAAATCCTTACTCGGATAACTGTGGTAATTCTAGAGCTAATACGTGCAATACGTCTCCGACCTCGACCCTCGCGGTCGAGGGAAGGGCGCATTTGTTAGACCAAAAACCGGGTGGACAGTCGTTGGGCATTCGCTTTCAGCTAGCCCACGTCCATTCCTCTACGGTTATGTGGTGACTCTGAATAACTACGGCCGAGCGCTGAGGTCTTAGTACCGGCGCCGTATCTTTCAAGTGTCTGCCTTATCAGCTCTCGATTGTAGGTTATTCGCCTACAATGGCTGTAACGGGTAACGGGGAATCAGGGTTCGATTCCGGAGAGGGAGCCTGAGAAACGGCTACCACATCTAAGGAAGGCAGCAGGCACGCAAATTACCCAATCCCGGCTCGGGGAGGTAGTGACGAAAAATAACGATGCGGGACTCTTCCGAGGCCTCGCAATCGGAATGAGTTCAATTTAAAAACTTGGACGAGGATCCATTGGAGGGCAAGTCTGGTGCCAGCAGCCGCGGTAATTCCAGCTCCAATAGCGTATATTAAAGTTGCTGCGGTTAAAAAGCTCGTAGTTGGATTTCTGATGCGGACCGGGGGCCCATCCAAGGCGCGCCCTCGTCTATAGCGAGCGGCGTTCCGTGGGGTTCTTCCCGCGTCCCGGCGGCGGCCGAAAGGGGGTCGTTGGGAGGTTTTTGTCGGAGCGGCAGCAAACAGCAGCAGCGGCGTCGGGCAGCAGCCTTCGGCGTCGGTAAAAAGGAGCGTCGTACGCGCCCCTCGCTTAAAGGCGTGCGGAGGCGGCGGCGGCTTTCTCTGTCTCTCTCGAACTGTCGTTCGATGGCGGTAAATCCGGATCAGTAGTGGGTCGGGCACAATAAAAAGGCGTCGGCGGCGGCTATATACGGATGACGGGGAGCCTCCTTCCCTAAGGGTTTTCTCCGCTGCGGGTCGCCTATCCCCGCGTCGTCCCCTCTCTTCCTCCATCTCTTCCGCTTTCGCTCGTCTCAGCGCAATAAAAAGACCGATTTTCGTCTCGTCTGCATCCCAAACCGCGGATCGCGCTTACGCCGTCGGGCAGTCGTCTTCGTCGTCGTTCATGACGGCGGGGGCGGTCGGTTCCGACGGGTCGGCGTCCCGCGGGCGTCGAGTTCGGTCGGCCGTAATGAAAAGCTGGGACGCTAAACGGGCGAACAGACGTGTGGTGTGGATGCGAAATTGGGTGCTTACGTACGCGGGTGAAGCGGTTCGCGCACGCGGGTTCTCCCGTTATAAAAGGGTTGTTGTGGTTTACCCCCCGCATTCGATGTCGTCGTCGTCGCTGGCTTCGTTCCGGCCCTCTCCCGGCTCTGCCGCTCTCGTCGCAGCTCACTGTGGGTGGGACACGAGCTCTTAGTCGTCGTTCGTCGCCGTTTCGCTGAGGGGAGGGCGGCGGCGCTCTCGCGTCGTCGTCGCAAGGGTTTAGTTGTTGCTCGCTCGTTCGTTGCTGACGCTGCCGCTTTCCTTCGCCTCTCTCTGTCTTCCTCCTCTCGGGTAGATCCCGTCGTTCGGGGCGATAAAAAACGGGGGGGCTAAAGCTCCGCGGCGGCGCCTTTCGCTCCTGGAAGGGTAAGCGCGCCCGGTGGTTCACTGCCCGGCTTCGTAGTTACAAAAGCCGTCGGTTCTCACGGGGTGCTCTTTACCGAGTGTCCCGCGTGGCCGACAAGTTCACTTTGAAAAAATTAGAGTGCTCAAAGCAGGCTAAAATATTTATGCCCGAATGGTAGCGCATGGAATGATGGAACAGGACCTCGATCCTGCCTTTTTCAGCCCGGTTTTTCGGAATCGAGGTAATGATTAACGGGGACAGACGGGGGCATTAGTATTGCGGCGCGAGAGGTGAAATTCTTGGACCGTCGCAAGACTAACTACTGCGAAAGCATTTGCCAAGAATGTTTTCATTAATCAAGAACGAAAGTTAGAGGATCGAAGGCGATCAGATACCGCCCTAGTTCTAACCATAAACGATGCCAACTAGCGATCCGTCGGCGTCATTCCCACGACTCGACGGGGAGCCCCAGGGAAACCAAAGTCTTTGGGTTCCGGGGGAAGTATGGTTGCAAAGCTGAAACTTAAAGGAATTGACGGAAGGGCACCACCAGGAGTGGAGCCTGCGGCTTAATTTGACTCAACACGGGGAACCTCACCAGGCCCAGACACTGGAAGGATTGACAGATTGAGAGCTCTTTCTCGATTCGGTGGTTGGTGGTGCATGGCCGTTCTTAGTTGGTGGAGCGATCTGTCTGGTTGATTCCGATAACGAACGAGACTCTATCCTGCTAACTAGTCGGCGGATCGACTCCCAAGACGGGTTTCCATCCGCGGGGTTTTCGGGCGGGGGTCGCTTCGACCCGTCGTCGTTCCTTCGCGGTCGCGTCGCTGTCGTCGCTGCTGCTGCGGGGGGCATGGCGCGCGGTTCGCGTTCGCGGCGGTAGGTCTTCGACGTCGGCGGCCGTCTCCGCTATCATCGCTCGTCGGTGGTGGTGGGGCGGTATTCGTCGTCGTTCGTCGTCTTCGTCGCGACGCTCCGTCGCTATTTCTTCGCACGGCGCGCGCGCGGCGCGGTTTAGCTTGGGGCCTGCGCGGCGGCGGTGTTCGGGGTCCTCGTCTTGCCTCGCGCGTTGGGGCTCTGCGAGGGGCGTCCGTCGCAATATCTTCTTAGAGGGATCGGCGGCGTCCAGCCGCAAGAGAGAGAGCAATAACAGGTCTGTGATGCCCTTAGATGTCCTGGGCAGCACGCGCGCTACAATGTAGGGATCAACGTGCCCTCCCCCTCCGAAAGGAGCGGGTAACCCGTTGAAACCCCTACCCGATTGGGATTGGGGATTGTAAGTGTTTCCCATGAACGAGGAATTCCCAGTAAGCGCAAGTCATCAGCTTGCGCTGATTACGTCCCTGCCCTTTGTACACACCGCCCGTCGCTACTACCGATTGAATGATTCAGTGAGGGCATCGGACTGGCGCCTTCGGTAGCCGTCGGCTCGTATCCCAAACTCCGCTTCGGCGGGGGCGGTCGCCGGCACCCTAGGCTGACGGAAAGATGTTCCGAACTTGATTATTTAGAGGAAGTTAAAAGTCGTAACAAGGTTTCCGTAGGTGAACCTGCGGAAGGATCATTACCGTTTTATGCTTTTTTTTAACCAATAAATAAATAAAGTCAGACCCGAATAACCAATTGGATGATGATGACTAATGAGCATTATTCATCCTCAAGCAAAATTTAATTAATAAAAAAAGGAGGGGTACCAGTTTTCTGTGCCTTCTTCTTCTTCTTCTTACACACATTGATTGTTGCCCAAAAACTAAGAGAGCTTGTTTATGTCGCTATTGTTGTGCTGTTCAAGAACAGCCAGACACATTTTTAACCAATAAATAAATAAAGTCAGACCCGTATGCATAACCAATTGGATGATGATGACTAATGAGCATTATTTCATCCTCAAGCAAAATTTAATTAAAAAAAAGGAGGGGTACCAGTTTTCTGTGCCTTCTTCTTCTTCTTACACACTTTGATGCCCGAAAACTCAGAGAGCTTATTTCTGTCGCTATTGTTGTTATTGTTGTGTTGTGCAAGAACAGCCAGACACATTGAGCAGACGCCTTTGCACTGTGACCAAAAAGGGGTGTGGCGAGCAACCCTGCCTTTGAAAACAAAGGCGAAGGCGCCGGAGTCGCATCGTAGCCTAGCATAGAAAAGAGCAGTACCACCGGAAGAAAAAAGCGGTTCCTCGCTAACGCAGAAGACGGTGGTACGTAAAATTCTTTCTCTTTGTCTCGCTGCTACAAACGGTCGGAGGATTTTTAGAGGATCCGATATGTCTCCCCGTTCCCAAATCCTTCGACTAGCGAAAACCCTTTCTCACGGGAACGAAAAACATCAAACCTTTCCGAAAGACTTTCTCGGGAGTTCGAGAGGCAAAAGGGATGATGACTGTCTCGTTGTTCGTTGGTTGCTGTTGTTGTCGTTGTCGTTTCCTCGCAAGCACAAAGACCAACTACAAAAGAGGAGCGGCAGCGGCAGAAGCATCATCATCAGCAGCAGCGGCAAAAGTAGTAGTTCCTTTTCGACCCCAGTCTGGCTTTCGTCCCGAAGTAACCGAGATTAGGTCTGCGCGGGTAGGTCCTTCGTTTGTGCATCGTCTCGGCGAAAGACCTATTTTCGCCAGGCTGAAAAGCGGTGAAAAAAGGGAAACCTGTTTTTAATAACGACTCGTGGTAGAGGATCACTTGGCTCGTGGGTCGACGAAGACCGTTGCAAAATGCGGAAATGACCGTTCAAGCAAGCGACGTCAAAGTCGACAGGTCGAACGCACATTGCGCCCGTTCCACAGCGAGAAGGCGGAAGAGGGTTCGTTGGATGGAGGTTGTTGAGCAGCAGCAAAAAGAGCTCTTTATTCCGATTATTACCTCCACAGCGCCCTCTCAGCGGGTTGCGCCTTCTTCTTTTTTTAAAAAAAAAAAAATGAAAAAGCGCATACTCCTTCGCCTGTCTCGCGCCGGGGCGGGCACCCTTGATCAAGAGTCGGTAACCCAAATAATCAAGTTAAGTCAAGACCTCTGATTCGCTTCGTGTGTAGGGGAGCAAGTAGGCAAGGTTTCTAGCAGGCAAGAAAACGTTGGGGGGGGCCTAACAGCTCTCAGCCCCAGGACTGCCCGTCTGGCTGACCTGAAAGCGCCCTGATAGCGCGGCGTTTCAATTGTCATTCCTTTGTTCTTCTCGCGGGATGTTCGAGTACCCTGGACGTATTAGGCAAGGGATGTCTCGGCATCGGCACCTTTTGCGGCTAACATTTATGGGGGGGCAGGTTGAGTCCCGGTCGAAAGCCCTAACGACGGCGGTGCTGGCAAGGTCGGAGTGGGAACGGAGTAGGATTGTTGACTCTCTTTGCGTGTGCGACGCGCATTGTTGGTGCGTACACGAAGTACGTACGAACCAAAAGTTCGTACGTACGTGCGTGCTACGGGTCCTTTCCTGTATCATCTTCGTCTCCGACCCATGGTATCCGCTCCCGCTTTCGATCCCCTGTACCTTACCCTACAAAAAGTCCCAGACCTTCCAGATATTCGTCGGTACGTTCTTAGCCTTTTTACGGGAGCAAACTGGAGTAGTAGCGGTACTTAAACACTGCTGCTGGTCGCTGGATCTCTCGTATATAAGAGGCTGTTCGTCGAATGTTAGCCAAAATTGACAAGTGTCGGGCTCGAGCTCTCGTCCGTAGTGCGTCCTTCGGGAAAAGCGCTCGCGTAGGAGGCAGAGGCCTTGGGCGTTCGTAGGGACGATTAGGTTAAAGATATGCACGCATCCTGTCCCTGCGTCGCCTTAAGTACGTAGCGTTGAGGAACGAAAAGAGATAATGTAAGAAGGGGAGTAGTAAGAGAGCAAGCCCAAACCTCTTCTCGCTACCTTCTTTTTACGCAAGCTAATAATAAAACGTTCCTCGCGCGAAAAATCCTGGACGATCGCGATTCCTTACAGACATAAAAAGCCTCTGATCTTCTTACTTCGTCTTCGCCGTCGTCGACGTCATTGCCGCGTTTTGTCTAGCTAGCGGCGTTGGCGTAGGTGGCGGCGGGCGAAAAGAGGAATCGATCGCGAGAAGATGCATTTAAGAGCTTTCTCCGCGTTCATAAAGGGGAAGAAAAGAGGAATACGCGACAGTGTGGAACGTCTTCGGAACGGAAGCAGGCAGCAGCAGCAGCAGCAGCAGCAGTGTGGCGCCTGTTTTTGCTTGCTGTGCAAACTGCTCTCTCGTCTAGTAAAAATAACCGCTACTGAATAATAGTACCTTCCTTCAGCCTCACACCACGTTGAAAAGGAGGCAGGCAGTCAGGCAGGTTCGCTTTTATTTATTTTTTGGGGCGAAGATGGTGGCGTTGTCGTGTGGTGGTTGGTGAAGGGCGCCTCCAACCACCACATCAAAGTGTTTCCGTAATAACTCGGGCGTTTTCCACACACACACTCTCCTTCGGTAAACGGAGATAGAGTATCGCAAAAGTGGAAAATCCCGTCTCGCCACCACTAGTAACCTCATTCCCACAAACAAAAGCGGCTTGCTTCTTCCTCCTCCTCGCGGGTGAGCGCACAAAAAAGAAGGATACGTACGATAGTAGCGGGAAAAAAGATGGATGAGTAGTAGTAGAAGTAATTATAATAAAGTTCCTTTCCGATTTTGAACGTTCCCGCGCTAATGTCGCGTTCTCTTTGATTACTCCTCTTTAGCGGAGAACAACAACAACAAGCTTTTGTGCATGCTTATCGCTCGTCTATAAGGCGCTACTATAGCGTGATCAGAGGGGCATCGGGTGATGCGAACGGGCGCGAGTAGGTGCACCGGCTACGCCAACAGCAGCAGCTTCTTCCGCAATATGTTCTTCTTCTCGTTTTTGCTGCTGCGGTCGCTGCTGCTGACGCTGGGTGCATCGACTGGCGTCGACTGTTTCGTTAGCACACTGCCGCCCGCGTGCCTAAGCCGACCTTGTTTCAAGGGAGAGTACCCGCAGAACTTAAGCATATCAATAAGCGGAGGAAAAGAAACCAAAAGGGATTCCCCGAGTAAGGGCGACTGAAAAGGGAGGAGCCCAGCGCGTAGCCTGCAGGCACGCCCCACTAGATGGGTCACGGGCCTGCGAGGGATGCCGCGTATGGGAGGAATCGTGGGAGAGCTCGCGCGACCTGAAGTATTTATTGAATGTTGTCTCATTGCCCATAGAGGGTGTAAGGCCCGTAAGGTCGTCGCGTCGCGTCTCTCGCCGGTTCCTCTCGAGAGTCGGGTTGCTTGAAAATGCAGCCCTAAGTAGGTGGTAAACTCCATCTAAGGCTAAATATTCCCACGAGACCGATAGCGTACAAGTACCGCGAGGGAAAGTTGAAAAGAACTTTGAAGAGAGAGTTCAAAAGAGCGTGAAACTACCACGAGGTTAAAGCGAGTGAGCGTTCGTATCCGAACGGCTGGTATTCAACCTGCCCCGGACGTTGGCGGCGGAGGGTCGCAAAGCGTACTGAACGGATCTCCCTTGAGGCCGCGGAACTCGTTTCCCGGTCTCTCGAGGCGACCGGCGTTTCCTCCGTGCGCGCGGAAGGGGGGTGCTCTTCTGGCCGAAGTAGGGCGTCGCGGCCGTTCGAGAGGTGTCGATGACACGAGGGTCAGGGAAACCGCTTCTTTCAGTTTCGGATCGGCGTCGTTGTCGTCTTTCTAAGGCGGCGGCGGTAGCGCCCCCGGATCGCGGGATTAGCGGGGCCGCCTCGTTCCAGTCTGACGGCCTTTCGGACGGTGAAATCATGACAAAATCGCGCCTGCGACGGGGTCGGCGTCCTCTCCCTCTTCTCCTACGGAGAAGAGGCGAAGGCGCCCCCGATTAAACGTCCCGAGCGCGATACGCGGCGTAGGTTTACTGCGACAGCTTACTCGTCCCGTCTTGAAACACGGACCAAGAAGTCTAGAATATGCGCGAGTCAAAGGGTTGGCTAAACCCCAAGGCGAAACGAAAGTGAAAACGATTTTTTCTTCATAGGGCCGATCCGGTTCGGGGTGCGTTAGCGGGGAGTCTTTATCCCCCTTCGCGGTCGTTCCCCTTCTTCTTCGGCATCCTTTTCGCTGCTGCTGCTGCGCGCGTTTCGTGCGCGCGCTAGTAAGCGGGCGGGTAGGCGTGTCGTCGTGGTCGGGGCGCCGCGGAGGGTGGCTCCCTACCTTTCCCCTCGATTCGTCTTCCATAAAGTATGAGAACGGCGCAGGCTCGGGGCTCGCAGGCGACCTCCCTGCCGCTAAGGCTTAACCGTTCGCATCCTTCGTTCGGCGCGCTCGCATCATCGGTTGGTTCGTCGACGCTTCGTCGTCGTCGTCGCCTCGGCGTCGGCGTCAGCGTGGCTGAGGCCCCAGCCGTAACGTAAAAGCGTTCGTTCGAGGTCGTCGGTTCGCTGGCTAGGGACGAGCGGCGGGTTCTTTGAGCGCATATTTTAGTACCCGAAAGATGGTGATCTATGCTTGGCCAGGATGAAGCCAGAGGAAACTCTGGTGGAGGTCCGTAGCGATTCTGACGTGCAAATCGATCGTCGGAGCTGTGCATAGGGGCGAAAGACCTATCGAACCATCTAGTAGCTGGTTCCCTCCGAAGTTTCCCTCAGGATAGCTTGTGCTCATTAGCAAATAAAGGAGTTTCATCCGGTAAAGAGAATGATTAGGGGTCCTTGGGGATGAAATTTCCTCAGCCCATTCTCAAACTCTAAATGGGTGAAATAGCGTGCTTTCTTCACTGAAGCATTGTTGTTACCGTTTTTACTAGAATCCGAGTACCAAGTGGGCCATTTTTGGTAAGCAGAACTGGCGCTGTGGGATGAACCAAAAGTCGAGTTAAGGGGCCTAAGTATCGGCTCATTCAGAACCCTTGAAAGGCGTTGGTCGCTCATGACAGCAGGTCGGTGGCCATGGAAGTCGGCATCCGCCAAGGAGTGTGTAACAACTCACCTGCCGAAGCGACTA
>SEYY01007685.1:0-2500 GCA_009176605.1 Armadillidium nasatum
TAAATTGACATATGATCGAATGGCTATGGGGATTTTATCATGGAATTCAAACAGTTCAGAATCAGAAATGTCATGCAGCAGGATGATAGACTAATGGAACATAGTAATAGCTTAGAAAATTTTTTAGGATATAGATTTAATACAGTTAACGATACTATTTCATTAGCAAAGGTAGATTTTGATTCTTCTGCAAACTCAAAGCGCCTTATCTTATCTGAGACTTCCAGACAGTTTGATCCATTGGGATTGGCTCTTCCTGTTACCATTAGAGAAATTATTAATAAGATCTATATGGAGCAAAAATTTGGATGGGATGATGTGCTACCCATAGAAGTGATCAATGAGTGGCAGAAATTGGAGAGGTTTAAAAGATTGCATGAAATAGAATTTCCTAGACAAGTACTTAATGAAAAATGTTCGTATGCTATGCATATATTTAGTGATAGTAGTAAATCAGCTTATGGTTTTACTGCTTATTCTTGCAATGATAATAATGAAGGTCATTTGTTATACTCAAAAGCTAAAGTGTCACCAGTAAATACTAAAAGACAGTACAGTATTCCAACCTTAGAATTTATGGGAGTTCTGTTGGCTCTCAAATGTTTAGATGCCATATTGAGTGCTTATAATAATATTCATTTTAAGTTTATAAATTTATGTGTGGATTCACAAGTAGTTTTAAATTGGATGTTAACTAAAAAAACAAAATTGAAATCCAAATATATTAAAAACAGGCTGAAAGATTTTAATTTATTGATTAATCATTTAAGAGAAACATATGAAATAAGTTTTCATTATTCATATGTGAATACTAAATTTAATTTAGCAGATCTGGTCAGTCGTGGTATTAATTATAAAAAATTTAGTGAAGTAATGGATACTTGGTTACATGGTCCAGAATTTCTTACCAATGACCTTAGTAAATGGCCTCAGTATCCACTTTTAAGTGTATCACCCGATATTAAACATTTAACTATTGTAAATGTTAATACTACTGTTAATGAACAACCTATTCCTATTTTTGATATTACAAAATTTTCATCCTATCAAAAGGTAATTATATTACCTCTTATGTGTTTAAACCATTTTGTATAAAAACTCAGTGTAATCCAAATATCAAGTCATTGCATTATTGGATCAAACAAATGCAATCTTGTCATTTCTCCACAGAAATTGAATATTTAAGTTCTAAAGTAAAGTCAAATAATATCCCTGTTTTAGTATTAAATTTAAATTTATTCCTTGATGAAAATAATATTCTAAGAACAAAAGGAAGAATATCAAAATGTTTATATTGTGACTACAATGTCCATAATCCAATCCTTTTGTCAAAGTTTCACCATTTTACAAAACTTTATATAATGCATTGCCATAGTAGAGTACAGCACTTGGGTTTAAGTTCTACTTTGAATTATATAAGATCTCAAGGATTTTGGATTACCTCAGTCAAGATCTGTTATAAAAAATGTGATTAATCATTGCATCTTGTGCAAAAAAATTAATATTTTTGCTTTTAAGTACCCAAAGTATTCTAGCATACCTAAACATCACTTAAAATTAATCACACCTTTTCAACATACAGGTATAGATTATACAGGTAATGTATGGGTCAAAGATCCTGTGACAAATACAAGTAATAAAATGTTCATATTAATATTCACCTGCTTGAATATAAGGGCAATCCATTTAGAGTTGTTACCAGATATGTCAGTTACTAATTTTTTATGCCTTTCAACGTTTTTGTAATTATTACAACATTCCTCACTACTTGTATAGTGACAATGCTAAAACATTTTCTAAAAGTACTGATATTTTAAATAAAGCTTTAACATCAAGTGAATTTAGTGCTGAACTTTCTAAATTTAATATCAAACACATTAAAATTCCTTTGTTTAGTGCTTTCATTGGTGCAATGTGGGAAAGAATGATCAAGGTAGTCAAGAGCTGTATGTATAAAGTTATAGGTCGTTCTAAGTTAACATATTTTGAGCTACTTACAAATCTTTCAAATATTCAGAATGCTATTAATAGCCGACCACTTACATATGTCTCAAACTCTGACAACTTACAACCCATAACACCTAATTCTTTTTAAAGTTGCATTGTAACACTTCTCTTATACTCAAAGAGGAATATGATGATACTTGGGTTGATAGTCATAGTCAAGTTAGGGTTCAACAAACTTTAGAACAAAATGAGAACATCTTAGAAAATTTCCGAAAACTCTGGTTTGAAAGTTATCTTTTAAGCCTTAGGGAGCATAGCAGAGATCTGTATCAAATCTCTTGGGAAAATAAAATCAAAGTAGGTGATGTGGTTTTGATAAGATCTCCAGTGAAACCTAGACCTTTTTGGCTCCTTGGAAAGGTTTTGGAAGTGGTTATTGGCTATGACAATAAAATTCGCTCTGTAAAACTGAGGCAAGGTAATGGTCAAATAGCATACCACTCAATAGTAAATTTGTACCCTCTTGAATTATCTATTACTCATAGTGAAAATG
>SEYY01007685.1:7500-10000 GCA_009176605.1 Armadillidium nasatum
AAAAAGTCCTGAAAATAATATTAGACTTTGTATACAGAAAAAGAAACGTAATAAATGCTCTTTTCTCCCTTTAAGATATGCTCATATCATTTCTAATTTTTTTCCTTTCACATTCATGTAAAAGTTAACATTCAATCCTGTTGTCTTATGGCATGTGATTAATTTGAATTTAAAACTATTGGAACATAGTTCAAAAAATTCCAATCGGTGAGAAAATACTTATATCTAAGATAATACTAATAATTATATTAATATAATAGTATTACTAATAAAGGATAATACTAATTCAAATTTTCAACTCATTTTCTACACGTCGTCTCGCCTCTCACATAAATATATTGTACTATTCAGAACGAAATAATTCAAATAGATAACAAGAGTTTCTCCGAAATATTTCACAAACAGACAAACGTTTAGAAAGGCGAGCTAGTAAAACAAAACATAAAAAAAAGAAGAAAGACATCAAGAATTACAGTTTTTTTTGTGATAAAAAGCACGCAAGAGACAAATTACAAGTAAGTTTAATTATAAAGAAGTTTGTGTGCTTTTATTTGTTTTATTTTTTTGGGGCGACATTTTGTCTTTGTCCGCATAAAAGTTACAATAAAAAATATAATCTTGGAAAAGGACGGAATTAAAGAAAAAAAAAAATGTTTTCATAAAGAATTTCATAATATAAATTAAAAAAAATTTAAAAAAAAAAAAAAATAAAAAAAAAAATTATAATTATTTTTATTATATATATATATATATATATATATATATATATATATTATATTATATATATATATATATATATATATATATATATATATATATATATATATATATATATATATATATATATATATATATATATATATATATATATATATATATATATTAAAACATAGTTGGCTTAGACTCTGGCTTCACAAAGGATTCGAAACAAATTTCAAAGCTTAGCTCCAGGTTCGGAGATGCTTTGTAGTGGGGTATATACTCAGTAAATCTAGTCTCCAGCTCAGCTTATGCTATGCTTTCCAATACGTTTTTCGTTCCGCACATTCGTTTTTTTATGCAATATTCTAAGTTTTATGTGAATATTCAAATTTTAAAATTTGAACGAGTATAAATTCAAATTGCATGAATTTCAAATTGTAAAGCTTAAGCAAAACATACATCAATGGTGTTGTTCAAGAACTAATTGTGGATAGCGTATAAATGAAATCAAATTTTTCTCCAATTTTTATTTAGGGCTAAACATAAACAAGGAATTCAGCATTTCGTTGGTCAGAAAGAGATTAGAGAAGGTTTGTGAAACCAGAAGAGATGAGTAGACTTCACTTTATAAGGAAAGCAGTATGTGCTGAAAGGAAGCAGTTATGTGATGTATACTCCACGTAAGAGCGAACGATATCCATAGGAGTTCGTTCCTATTAGGCTGGAAATAAATATTTATATAAAATGGAAATCATTTCATAAAAGCTCTATTTTGAATAAAAAGAAAATAAAAACATTGAGCGGGGCTTAATTGAACTGTGATTGGCTGACCCTGAAATGATCTCCATATTATATAAATATTTATTTCTAGCTTAATAGGAACGAACTTCTGTTGACGATTGTACATATGTAATTACAATAATAATATTAGCCCCATAATAAATATAATAATAATGATAATAATAATAATAATATTAATTATTTTTATTATGATTATTATTATTTTCATTATTATTATTGCTATTATTTTTTTTATTATTATTATTATCATTACTATTTTAATTAATTTAAACTCCCCCAAAAAATTCAATCGATGTTGAATATTTCAATTATCATTAGAATGACAATTACAAAAACTTTATTTAAATTCAAACAGACTTCTGGATTGAAGATTATGACCAACGAGTCCATTAAGCTTTATGATTAATTGTCAAATCCATCAAATTTTATGCTTAAAAATTCGCACCGGAATAACACATTAAATGGTTAAAAATAAATTGAATCACTTTATTATTCTTAATGGTAAATATATACATTTTTAAATTAATAATTACTATTTTAATTAATTTAAACTCCCCCAAAAAATTCAATCGATGTTGAATATTTCAATTATCATTAGAATGACAATTACAAAAACTTTATTTAAATTCAAACAGACTTCTGGATTGAAGATTATGACCAACGAGTCCATTAAGCTTTATGATTAATTGTCAAATCCATCAAATTTTATGCTTAAAAATTCGCACCGGAATAACACATTAAATGGTTAAAAATAAATTGAATCACTTTATTATTCTTAATGGTAAATATATACATTTTTAAATTAATAAAAAACAATGACGGTAAAAATGATAATAATAGTAGTAGCTATAATAGTAATAATAATAAAAATACTAATAATAATAATAATAATAATAATAATAATAATAATAATAATAATAATAATAATAATAATAATAATAATAATAATAATAATAATAATAATAATAATAATAATAATAATAATAATAATAATAAT
>SEYY01007685.1:15000-17500 GCA_009176605.1 Armadillidium nasatum
AAATGTTTTCGAGGTCAGTTTTTTATATATTAATATGTGATAAAATATGTAGCTTTTCTATCTCTTTTTTTTTTCATATATATATATATATATATATATATATATATATATATATATATATATATATATATATATATATATATATATATATATATATATATATATATGTATATATATATTTATATATTATATATATTATATATATATATATATATATATATATATATATATATATATATATATATATATATATATATATATATATATATATATATATATATATATATTATATATATATATATATATATATATATATATATATATATATATATATATATATATATATATATATATATATATATATATATATATATATATATATATATATATATATATATATTATATATATATATATATATATATAATATATATATATATATATATATATATATATATATATATATATATATATATATATATATATATATATATATAGAATTACAGAATCACCTGCCAACAGATTATGTTAGCGTGAGAGGCAATTTGAAGATGGTTAACTCCATATTGATATATCCTGTTTTTATTTTATTATTTTTTCAGATTATTTTCTCTATTTTTTTATATTTTTAAAATCTTTTTTATTTGTTTTTTGTTCATGAATACCATTCATCGATTGCCTTGCAAAAATTTTAGTTCTTATTGAAGGAGTGGCACGAAATTCAATACGTCCAACAACTGGGATAGATCATGTCACTATGCGTGAAACGATTGAGATAGAGCATCTACCTTGATAGAGGAAAGTCGTTATTGAAGAAGGTGGGGTCAAAATGGCTTGGGGCGGTATTTGTTTCAACACCAGTACAGTTATTGACTCTATTCACCGGAGGCCATTGAATTCTCTGTACTACCAGAAACGCATACTAAATCACCATATTTTGCTCATTGCTCAGTTCATAGGAAATCACTTTCATCACAATGCTCGCGAAAGCATTGCAGGAAAGGTTACATACTATCTACGTACAGGTGTTGAAGTGGTCCGCGAAGCTCTGACATTCGAACATGCTTGGGATCATTTCAAGATAGAAGAGAGCTAGCTGTTTAATTATCTGAACCAGCACCTCTTACCATCCAAGAGCTGGAACGTGTTGTGATTTCATATGTATTTTAGGACAGCACCAATGGTGCTGTCGTCCAATGGCTGCACTTTCCAGGAATAGCAATATGTATGTGTTTTAATGTCAGAAAAATATATAGCACCGCAAATTATAATAATAATTTTATATATATATATATATATATATATATATATAAGTCAAAGAAATTCTGGAAATTAGATAAGAAGAATAAGTTCCAGATTTTACCAGTGAGTACAGAAAAAATTGAGCTTAGCGGTAAAGTCCGTGGTTAAAAAGTTGGAAAGAAAAAACGGTCAGATTGTGTAAAATAAGGATAGTGCACTAGAGCAAGCCATTGGGATTGTGTAGTGGCACCATCGAGAAATAAAAGGGTGAAGTGTAGATGACGAACACTTTCTGCCTTCTACTTCTTCAAGTATCCTAGAGGAAGGATTTTGCTTCGCCATTCTAATTTTTCTTTATAAAAAAGATAATGTTTGAGAGTGTTTTTCTAAGTCTGTAAAGAACATGTGAAAAAGAGAGAGAGAGAGAGAGAGAGAGAGAGAGAGAGAGAGAGAGAGAGAGAGAGAGAGAGAGAGAGAGAGAGAGGTGTGGAGTCAGGAAATCCAGTGTAAGATCGAATGTATGATTGAAATACCCTCTAAGAAGATGAAAGGACTAACTGGAAGTAAACGTAGCTCAAAAGAAAATTCAATTCAAATGTTATACTCGGTGGTAATGCCCAATGAGAGGGATGGAGGATTACATTCATTGTGTCAGGAGGCGCTAAGTTCTCTCTTTGAATATATATATATATATAATATATATATATATATATATATATATATATATATATATATATATATATATATATATATATATATATATATATATATATATATATATATATATATATATATATATATATATATATATATATATATATATATATATATATATATATATATATATATATATATATATATATATATATATATATATATATATATATATATATATATATATATATATATATATATATATATATATATATAATTTATATTTAAACCGCTTTTTTTTTAAAAATAGGTTCTAAAACAACAAAAATATAAAACAAAAATATAAGACAATAAAAAGGGGAAAAAATAATTAAAAACAAGAAAGCGAAAATTAACAGGAACCAAACTTTCGATCCCTACACCCGGGAACCCTTATACAAGGGAACCAGAAAATAAGCACAATAAAAAAACTGGATCCTTTCTAACTTTTTTTTCCCTGTTTTTAGTTACTAGTTACCCCATTTCATTGTCTTATGTTTTTATTTTTTTACAACATATATTTGGCTCATAGGTAGAGAAAATAGGGCTTATTGAGATGAAAATATA
>SEYY01007685.1:25000-27500 GCA_009176605.1 Armadillidium nasatum
AAAAACTATTACAAAAAAGTTATATCAATAAATAAATGATTGAAAATTATTATATAGAAATAAATAATAAAAAGAACAAAACCAAAGAACAAAATTCTTCATCTGTATCAAAATATTTTCAGAATGTAAGTTTTCATTCAACATTGGAACATGCTGAAAAGTATAAAAGGATTCTAAAGAATGAAGGTAAGGTTCACGTTAAGAGTTCAAAATTATGAATTTACAATATGTTAATTCAAAACATTCCAATATCAAATCCACAGTAGATGTTTAAGAAGACTCATTGGCATTTCTTGATATAAAAATATATAAGGAAAACATCAAATTTCAAACCAGCGTTAATACGAAACCAATATTCACATGATTAACTACTATATTCATTCCTTTTATTCCACATGTATATAAAATTAATTTAATTAAAGCACTTTTCGATAGAGCATACAAGACCTCATGTAGTACATACATTAATCTTCGAATGAATTGTACTGCCTCGAAAACGCTTTTCCTAAAGAATGGATTCCCAAGATTCATAATTGTGATAATGTTTTTGCTAAACAATTTAAACTTTCATCAGAAATCTTCTATTGTATTAACAGTACCAAAAGATAACTTGTTAATGAAGTTACCATTTATAGGGAGAATGAATTCTGAAATTGAAAGTAGAATTAAATGTATATTAAAAACAAATCATCAGTTCAAATACAAAGTATTATTTTCAAATGAAAATAAAATTGGAAGGTTCTTCCAAATTAAAGAAAAACTTCCCTTCCCTTTATGCTCATCAGGGATTTACAAATACAAGTGCAGTGGCTATATTATATAGCCAAGACGACAAGAAGTCTTTCGGTTCGCACTGATGGGCATAAAGGTATCTCTTGATGCTCACAAAACTTTCAAACATTTATACCATCCCCAATATTCGGCCATTAACTCTTATTCTTTTCAAAAGGATCATCTTATGCATAATTCAAATTTTATAATTTTGGAATCTAAACGTGAACCTGACCTCCATTCTAAATATTTGGCATCAATCCCCAAAGCTGAATGAAAATTTGCATTCGGAAAATATTTTGATATGTCAGTAGAATTTTTTCTTTAATTATTCTTTTTACTATTTACTTATATATAAAATAATTTTCATTCATTTATTTATTGAAATAACTTTTATGTAATATTTTTATTTTATATTATATCTGTCGTAATATATATAATATATATTATTATAATATATTATATATATATATATATATATATATATATATATATATATATATATATATATATATATATATATATATATATGTGTGTGTGTGTGTGTGTGTGTGTGTGTGTGTGTATATGTATAGACGTGCGTGAGTGAATGTTATTGAGTGAATGTATGTATTAAATAGAGTATGAAAGGAAAGAATGTGATGCGAGTCTCTAATTAGATGAAATTCTTTGATAAAAATAAGAGCTCTAATCTCGTGTTTAATTTGTTATTTTGAAATATGAATTGAACTTTAATTACTTCAATAATAATAATAATAATAATAATAATAATAATAATAATAATAATAATAATAATAATAATAATAATAATAACAATAATAATGATAATAATAATAATAATAATAATAATAATAATAATAATAATAATAATAATAATAATAATAATTTTAAAATTTAATATTACAAAAGTGTTAATTCCACAATAAGAATAATAATAATAATATTAATAATAATAATAATGATAATATTAATAATAATAATAATAATAATAATAATAATAATAATAATAATAATAATAATAATAATAATAATAATAATAATAGAAATTATAATAAGAATGTTAATAATAATAATATTGATTATTTTAAAAATATAAATGAATATTACATATAGTAATAAAAATAATACAATTAAAATTATAGTAATAGTTATAATTGTAATTGAATTAATAATAATAATAATAATTAAAAGATTGATAATAATAATATTACTTTTATTTTTAGTCATATTAATCTCATCACTTTACTACAGTTTCCAAAGAATAATTAATATAAATTAATCAATATAAAAATTAAGTCACTCTTATAATTCCTTTTTTAAAGAGAATAAAAATAATAATAATTTTTATTAAAATTATTAATAAAATTATTTTATTCATATCTAACATTTATTACTATTATTACAGAAAAATATTACTATAAATATTTCTATTATTTTTGATAATTATTTCTAATATAAATGTTCATTTTCTTAAAGAATATTAATATTGTTTCTATTACATTTATTAACTTATAACACTAGTGAAAAATTTTTTCAATGAATTTTGGAATTGCAGAAATTATTAAAAAAAATATTTAGTGAATTAAAATATAAGGTTTGACTGACGACTTAGTTCAGAAATATTCAACAGGAATGTGAATATTCATTTTGGTTGACTAAGATTTATATCTTATTATTATTATTATTATTATTATTATTATTATTATTATTATTATTATTATTATTATTA
>SEYY01007686.1:0-13346 GCA_009176605.1 Armadillidium nasatum
AAAGAAAGTTTTGTCGTTTGTGGTGAATAAAAATTGTTACAAAATAATAAAAACAAGAGACAAAAACAGATGCGTGTGCCACTAGCCGCGTTGAGATAGAAAAGAAGCATGTGCGTCCAAATTTTTAGCGTTTCATTTTTCGACTGAAGGGTAATTATAACATGACATCACCACTGTGGCTGGCGGCTATAATATATATAGATATATATATATATATATATATATATATATATATATATATATATATATATATATATATATATATATATATATATATATTATATATATAATATATATATTATAATAAAAAAAAAAAAAAAAAAAAAAAAAAGAATTTTTATTTTTTTTAATTTTTGGGACGAGGCTCTGAAATAGTAAGTTTTGAAACCAGGTTCCTAAAGAAGTTGCTCTCCCTCGTCGTCGCTCTGGGCCGAGGCTTTGAAAAAGTAAATTTCGAGAGTCAAGTCCCTGCTTTGATTGCTAGAAGTAAAGCATAAGAATTATTAATCCGTTAATGTTTTCAAAACCGTATCAGATAGCGGGAAGTGACAAGAGGCAAAAATGGTGGTTTTAGAGTATAGGACTTTTTTTCCTTCGAAAATGATCTCTTTATATTGTAAAATGTACTTAACGTTTTTTCAGATTTTTGAAAAAAAAAAAAAAAAAAAAAAAAAACGCCTCATAAAATCGAATAGTTGATTTTTTTTCCTCATTTTCTGGGTAGTAGGAGATCAAAAAATACTGCCTTACCTTCATGAAAATGCTAAAAAAAAATAAATAAATAAAATAAAAAAAATAGCAAAAATTTATAAAAATTCCCAGTTCCTTCGAAAGTCGACTCTCATAAGGTACTTAACTGCGCTAAAAGTCACTCATAAAAAAAAAAAAAAAAAAAAAAAAACATTTTTGGGACGAGACTCTAAAATAGTGATTTTTGAAACCAAGTTCCTAAAAAAAGTCGCTCTCCGGCTCCGTCGCTTTAGGCAGAAACTCTGAAAAAGTACATTTCAAAAAGCAAGTCCCTGCCGCGATTGCCAGAAGTAAAGCCTAAGAATTATTAATCCGTTAATATTTTGAAAACCGTAGCGAATAGCGAGAAGTATCAAGAGGCAAAAATAGTGGCCAATGATTGGTTTTACCCTGTAAGGACTTTTTCCTTCGAAAATGATCTCAATATATCGTAAAATGTACTTAACGTTTTTCAGATTTTGGAAAAAAAAAAAAAAAACTTGCTCATAACATCAAAAAGTTTATTTTTTTTCATTTTCTGGGAGGTAGGCAATCAAAAATAAGCTCTACTGCTTACTTCCATGAAAATGCAAAAAAAAATAAATATTAGCAAAAACTGAGAAAATTCTCAACTTCCTACGGAAGTCGACCCTCATATGATACTTAAACGCCTGAAAAAATGAGTTCAAAAAGATAATTTCGGTTTCAGTTGAGTATGAGTGGAGTCTCTTAAGTTTTAATAGGCGAAAGCCTGTGAAACTATTTTAGTTTAACTTTTGAAATATTCGATCAAAGTTTGTGTAAGTTTTTAAATTCTTATAACTTTTTTTATCAATAGATAATCGGCTTGATATTTAAAAACATAAGGATTTGAGACCCCTGATTCCAAATTTGTAATACCGGTTCTTCTGTATTTACCGTTTTTGAGTTAAATTTCAACATGCATACCAAGGTGGTTTCTCATACTTTCTGAGCATACTATGGTTGGTGGTTTATGGTTAAAGTTGCTTAGATGGTAGGCAAGGAGAAATAATGAAGGCTGGGTGGTTTTCTTAATTTTTATACATAAAATAAAGGACTCCGGATGTTCAACAAGGACAGAAGCATGACAATGACAAAAAAAAAAAAAACAAGAAAATAACAAGATGTCAGCTATGGCTATTTAGAACCTAATTCTCACCTGTGTTGGTAAACAAAATATTGCTTGAGGTGCAATATGGTGATAATTGTATGATACACTGTAATATCTGATAAACACTAGTTGATGTTGCAACAGACGAAGTTGATTACAGTTGTAACGAAAATATGAAAAATATACACGCTGATCACACAAAAAAGAAGTCGGTAGAAAAAAGCGGTATCTAATAGCCTAGTCCGCAAATATAAAAAAGAAGAGTAAAAAACCACAGTATAAAAATATAGTAGAGTGTGGGAAGCTCTGCGGCTACTGAACCCCCCTCCAAAAGTGGCAAGGGTTAGAGACGAAAGCGAAGAGGAAGTCGAACAGTTCTGCCACTCTTTGTCCGACGTAGAATAGCAGGGCGAGCCGCAGGTCCACTAGTCGAAGAAGAGGGGGAAGAACCAGAAGAACTCTGTGAAGAAGGCGGTGCAGGAGGTGAAGGAGGTGGTGGAGGTGAGTGAGTGGAAGAAGAAGGAGGAGTAGGAAGAGTAGGAGAGGAAAGGCGATCTGGCACATGTGGTGTTGGAAGAGCGAAAGGAATGAGAAGAGGAGACTCTTCAAAATCATCCGGAGGATCCGGGGAAGATTCGAAAAAGGCAGGTTTAAGTCTATCGATGGAGAAGACTTCCGTCCGACAAGGGAGCTGAAGAAGGAAGGTCTTCTCCCGACGACTTAAAACCTTGTAAGGCCCCAAATATCGAGCTTGCAGCGGAGCTCGATGAGCGTCGATGCGTACGAAAACATGTGTACATGTAGCGAGGTCTTTCGGAATGAAAGAGTGTGTGCGAGTGTGAGTGCGTGGAACAGAAGGTTTCCACGAAGCAGAACACTGGCGGAGCCGAGAGAGATAAGTGTAAGGGTCGGAAGACGCAGGAGAAACCGAAGGGTCAAAAAATTCCCCTGGAAGACGAAGAGGAGAACCGTAAACCAGTTCGGCCGAGGTACACTGTAAGTCCTCTTTCATCGCAGAGCGAATCCCGAGGAGTACGAAAGGCAGTGCCTCAGTCCAATGTTCTGAGCGAGGATGAGCAGCCAGAGAAGCCTTGAGCTGACGATGAAAGCGCTCCACCATACCATTAGCAGCAGGGTGGTAAGCAGAAGTACGAATGCGGGAAGTGCCGAGAAGAGACATGAAATCACGCCAAAGATATGACTCGAACTGACGACCCTGGTCAGTTGTGATTGTCTCCGGCACACCATAACGAGAGACCCAGTGAGCTAAGAAGGCCTTAGCAACTGTTTCTGCAGTTATGTTGGGGATAGGAATAGCCTCCGGCCAGCGAGTGAAACGGTCAACGCAGGTGAGAAGGTAAGAGCAACCATCTGAGGGAGGAATAGGACCGACGAGATCAACATGAACATGTTGAAAGCGCTCACCTGGAGGCAGAAACTCACCAAGGGGAGCCTTGGTGTGACGATGGACCTTGGTCCTCTGGCAGGAGAGGCAAGCGCGTGCCCAAGTCTTGAGATCACTCTGCATGTTTGGCCATACAAAACGTGAAGCAATCAGCTTCTGTGTGGCCGAAATCCCTGGATGGGCGAGGTCATGCAATGAGTGGAAGACCTGTTTCCTGAAGGAGGAAGGGACCAATGGTCGAGGAGAACCTGTAGAAGTATCACAGACGAGTGGTCGAGCAATACCAGGCAGGTGAAGAGATTGAAGAGAAAGAGAAGTGGTATCAGGAAGAGGAATGTCCTCTGACTTCTGTGCAGCTGCCATGCCCTCGAAATCTGCCGAGGATAGAGAAGAACTTGCGTTAATCTCTATCCGAGAGAGAGCATCAGCAGTGTGGTTGTCGATGCCGTGGATATGCCGGATGTCAGTGGTGAACTGAGAGACATATTCCAGATGGCGCGCTTCTCGAGGAGAATGACTGTTCATTACGAGACTGCATAGCGTAAATGAGAGGCTTATGATCAGTCAGAATGTGAAAGGAACGTCCCTCGAGAAAATAGCGGAAGTGTTTGGTAGCCAAATACATGGCCAAAAGTTCCATACTGAAGGCACTGTACCGTGTCTCAGCAGGTTGAAGTTTTTTAGAAAAGAAGGCAAGAGGCACCCACATCTCATTCTGGTATTGCTGCAGGACACCCCCGACGGCAAAATCGGAAGCATCTACCTGAAGGCGAGTGGGAGCAGACTCCTGCGGAAAGACGAGAAGAGTAGCTTCAGCCAGAGCAGACGTTGCGTCAGAGAAAGCCTGCCGAGCAGCATCCGACCAAGTGACCTTGGTAGATTGACCCCTCTTTTTCCCCTTCAGCAGAGAAGTAAGAGGTGTCAGGAGAGCTGCAGCCGAAGGAATGAAACGATGATAAAAGGTTATCATGCCAAGAAATTGTCAAAATTGACGCTGTGTTTCAGGAAAGGGAACTGTCGAATGGTAGAAACCTTATCCTGAAGGGGAAGAACTCCTGAAGGTGAAATAGTGTGCCCCAAGAAGGTGAGTGACGGAACACCCAAGACACACTTGTCAGGGTTCACTCTGATGCCAAATTCCTGCAGCCTGGTGAAAACAGCCTGCAGGTGAGACTTGTGGAGCTCAGGAGAGGAGCTGGCAATGAGGAGGTCGTCGAGATATGCCCAGCAGAAAGGAAGACCGCGGAGCACAGAGTCCATAAAGCGCTGGAAGGTCTGTGCCGCGTTCCTGAGGCCGTAGGGCATGCGGGTATACTCAAACAACCCGAAGGGAGTAGTGATGGCTGTTTTAGGAATATCCTCCGGGACCACAGGGATCTGATGGTAAGCGCGAACCAAATCCACTTTGGAGAATATCGTTACAGCCGTGCAGATGGGAGGTGAAAGTCCTGAATGTGTGGCAGAGAGTATCTGTCAGGCACAGTCGCAGCATTCAGGGCACGATAGTCTCCACAAGGCCTCCAGTCACCCGGAGTAGCCTTGGGAACCAAATGAAGAGGAGAGGACCATGCTGATTTCGAAGGGCGAATAATGCCGAGTTCAAGCATGTGCTCAAACTCAGCACGAGCAACCTTAAGCCTCTCAGGAGCCAGTCTGCGAGGACGAGCGAAAACAGGGGAGCCTGAGGTCTCAATGTGGTGCTCCACATTGTGCTTGACCGGGGCTTCTGAAGAGCAAGGCTTAAGGAGTGAGGGAAAATCCTGAGCAAGCATGGTAGAAAACTCAGAAGAGGTAGAAGGTGAAGAAGGTATCACCGAAGAAATGCTGAAGTGCTGAGTCGAAAATAAACATCCCGGAGCAGAAAGGGAAGTGCAGTTGTCAATCAAGCGCCTGTGGCGCAGATCCACAACTAACCCGAAGTGGGACAGGAAATCTGCCCCTAGAATGGGTTGGGAGACCTCAGCAATTGTGAAAATCCAACGGAAACACCGTCGGAGACCTAAATCCAAGGTTAAACTTTTTTCGCCATGCGTCGCAATGGCAGAGCCATTGGCTGCAAACAAAGAAGGACCAAGGAAAGAGGTGGAAGAAGAAGTAGAAGTGTAAGCCTTCGGCAGGAGGGAAAGTTCGGCTCCTGTATCGACAAGATAATTAAGACCTGATAAAGGGTCAAAAATCCGAAGAAGGCGTTGCTGTGAAGGGTTGGGAAGTAGGGCCAGTGTCAGCTACAGCTATTACTGACTGGCCGGAAGGTTTCCCTGGTAAGTGCAAGGCTTATTACATTTAAGAGCGCGAATCCCCAAATGTGCTATGATAATAGCACAAAGGAGAGTCCCTTCTGCGAGCAGGTGAGGGGGCACGACCGTGGGGAGTACCTGAACGAGCAGAAGGGGTAGAAGAGCGAGAGCGGTTAGAAGAAGTGATGGAAATAATTTTCAGAGAGTTTATAGAAACCTGCAGGGAATCCACTTTGGACTCCAAACAAGCCACGCGAGTGTGTAGGTCATGTGCCAGACCTGAAGAAGGAAGTGTAGAAGAAGAAGCGATAGTAGAAGGTGTGAAAGTAGGTGCAAGAGGTAAAGAGACAGCAGAAGGTGCAGAAGAAGTCGCAGCAGAAATAGGAACTTGGGAAGGATGGAAAGTGCGGAAGATCCTATCTGCGATGGAAGCAACCTCCTGAAGGGGTGTAGAAGGGGAAGTAACCGCCAGTATCCCCTGGGCATCTGCCGGCAACTTCTTGAGGAAGAGCTCTCTGATGAGAAGGGTCTCAGATTCGGACGGCGGTGACCCTAATTGGTTCAACAAATGAGTCATTAGCTGGCTTGGAGTGCGGGCTCCAAGGGCTTCACAACTCAAGAGCTGAGCAATTCTCTCCTCCCTCGAAGTTGCGACCCTATTCAGCAGCTCTGTCTTTAATGCTGTGAAAGGATCAGGAGACACTCGGACGGTAGGGAGAACATCCTTGACTACACGAAGAACCTCTGGAGGCAGAAGGGGTACAAGAGCCCGAAACTTGGTGTCAGAGTTATAAGAAGAAGGAAAAATGGTCTCGAGTTGGAGAAGCCATAACTCTACATCACCAGGGATGTAACGAGGAAAGAAAATTGCAGGCTGGGATGCAATAGGGGCGGGGTTATCATCAATAGACATGATATAAGTAAAAAAAAAAAAAAATAATAAATAATTGTGCGTAAAATATTTTTAAAAAAAAATATATGTATATGAGTAACGATATATATATATATATATATATATATATATATATATATATATATAATATATATATATATATATATATATATATATATATATATATATATATATATATATATATATATATATATATATATATATATATATATATATATATATATATTATATATATATATATATATATATATATATATATATATATATATATATATATATATATATATATATATATATATATATATATATATATATATATATATATATATATATATATATATATATATATATATATAATAAATATAATAAATATATATAAAATTAATAAAAAGAAATATGAATTTGCAAATATGTAAAATGTGATAAAAATAAAATAATTAAAAATAATAAAAAATTAAATAATATATATATGAAAAATTCCCACTAGACAGGGTTCCAATGTTGAAGCTTCTGTGCTCCTGCTTCTTCCAATCCAGAATCACCACTCCATGGGTGACCACTTTATGGTTGGTGGTTTGTGGTTAAAGTTGCTTAGATGGTAGGCAAGGAGAAATAATGAAGGCTGGATGGTTTTCTTAATTTTTATACATAAAATAAAGGACTCTGGATGTTCAACAAGAACAGAAGCATGACAATGACACACACACAAAAAAACAAGAAAATAACAAGATGTCAACTATGGCTATTAAGAACCTAATTCTCACCTGTGTTGGTAAACAAAATATTGCTTGAGGTGCAATATAGTGGTAATTGTATGATACACTGTAATGTCTGATAAACACTAGTTGATGTTGCAACAGACGAAGTTGATTACAGTTGTAACGAAAATATGAAAAATATACACGCTGATCACACAAACAAGAAGTCGGTAGAAAAAGGCGGTATCTAATAGCCTAGTCCGCAAATATAAAAAAAAGAAGAGTAAAAAACCACAGTATAAAAATATAGTAGAGTGTGGGAAGCTCTGCGGCTACATTACTAAAGAAAATTATCAACTTTGAGGGTTTATATCTCCTCAACCGTAACAGATAGAGGAGCGATCCACGAAGGCTTTCAAATTCTAAAAGACACCTACAATTCAGATATTAAATAATTTTGCTCTATTTCTCGTAATTTAGAAATTGTAAGAAATCACAGAACCTGATTTCGACAAAATATTTTAATAATTTTTTTGAGGGGTCAAATCTCCTGAATGGAAGCTCGTACAATCCTGAGATGTTCATATTCTGGCTCAGCATGATTGAATCTATTTGCATATGTGATTTAAGCGACATTTAAAGTTTAGTCTATATGGCATCAGTTGTACACTTGAAAAGCTAAAAAAAAAATGTTATTTCAGGGTAGAGAATTCTGAATCTGAAGTCCCTATCCCTCTACGACGTGCTGTTAAAGAGTTATAAGCCGTTAAAGGGGACCCCAGAAGCGCGGTGATCTTAACCTATGACCAAACATACCGTATTATAGACCGACTGTGCCATGAAATATTCGTCCGTGTGCTAGAATGCAAAATTTGACTTTCCCTGTTCTATATCACTTATTTAACCCGAATTATAGAGGCTAGAGAATAAGATAATATATATTTTGATGATCCATTAAACGTACTTTACTAATTTAAAATTTCAAGGATCTAACTATTACGATTTTTTAAAAAGAAATTCAGGTTTCAATTAGTAGTAGCGGCGATAATGCCCACGCGGACCCTTCTCTGTGATCGAGAGGGCTCCAAATTTTTGGGACCCATGACAGATACTTGTGCAAGTATAAAAAGAAATCCATAGAGATAAAACAAAGCAGTTTATATATATATATATATATATATATATATATATATATATATATATATATATATATATATATATATATATATATATATATATATATATATATATATATATATATATATATATAATAATATATATATATATATAAATATATTTTATTAAATAATATTTATATTATAGAATAAATATCAACCATACATCCAACATATTGCAGCGCAAAATAGTCATAAAAATTATAAAATAATGGATTAAATTTTATTTTATAAAGGAGCATTCTATTTTTAGTACTGATGATGTAAACTGACTTAAAATTTCTGGTATAGTAAAAAAAAAAATATCGTTGATTCGATACTGAGTATAATATCGGTTTTGAAAATATCATCGATATTTTTTTCGATACTATCGTAAAAAATATTTATATCGATATATATCGAAACTTTTTCGGCATCCCTAATTGGCTGAAAAAATCCTGACTATTTTTCATTCCAAAAAGTATGGAAAGGAAAAAAATGCTCGAACCATTTTTTTGAATGAAAATTTTAGTTTTAAAGATACCAACATACAACTTTGGGGTGGCTCATAATTAGGCGACTTATTGCATTCTTGTAAAATTTCAGAAGTATCAATAGATTCCGAGATAACAGAATATTGGAAAATAGAGACAGAAGCCACAAGGACCTATCGACACTCCCAGACCAAAAAAATAATAATATCAATACTAATCATAAACTACACATGCACGAAAGACATCTAGGTCTATCCTATCCGTAGTTATAAGTTCATTCATGCGAATAAAAATAAAACTTAAGCCCAATTATATATGAAATATTCAGTAAACCATCACCCACTACAAAAACACTGCCCATTAGGCTTAGTCATAGGCTGATCTAAAAATTCATATATTCCACCCAATTTGGCTTGGTCAAGTTATGCTATATAATACCTAAACTATCCATTTACGTATCTAGCCCCCTTTTAAATTTGACAAGAGAATCACAGTCTGCAATCTCTTGTGGCAAGCCATTCCAAAAATTAACAACTCTATTACTGAAAGAGTATTTTCTTAGATCGAGATGGCATGACTTTTTAATTTTCTTAGGTCCTCAGGTTACTTTTCCATGGTCCACTATAAAGTATTTTTCAATCTCTGTATTACTGTCAGTTGCAAATATTTTGTAAACTTGTATCATATCCCCTTTGAGAAATCTCCTTTCAACCAAGAACATTCCTAACTCTTTCAACCTCTCTTCATAGCTCTTATTTTCAAAGCCAGAAATCATCCTTGTTGCTCGACGTACTCTCTCCAGAAAATTAATGTCTTTTCTTAAATGAGCCCAAACCTGTGCACAATACTCTCCCTTTAACTGAGAACATTCCTAACTCCTTCAACCTCTCTTCATAGCTCTTATTTTCAATGCCAAAAATCATCCTTGTTGCTCAACGTTTTACTCTCTCCAGCCTATCAATGTCTTTTCTTAAATGAAGAGCCCAAACCTGTGCACAATACTCTAATGCTGGCCTGATTTAGTTATTATATAGTTTGCTTATAACCTCTTTGCTCTTGTAAACTACATTGCAATTAATTATACCTAACATCTTATTAGCTCTATTCCTTGCTTCCAAACATTGATCACCCACCTTTAGATTACTGCTAATTAATCACACCTAAATCCTTTTCTTGGTCCACAGTCTCAAGCCACTCCCCATTCATTTCATAATTAAATCCTTCATTTGAGTAACCTACATGAAGAATTTAACATTTTTTACTATTAAAGTTCATTTGCCACCTCTCTGCCCAACCAAGAAGTCTTCTAGATCACCTTGAAGCCTTATGCATCCATCATTATCCTACTTTGACCACTGTCATCAGCAAACTAAGAAACCTTATGTTTAAGATCTTTGTCTAAGTTATTTATGGATATAAGGAACAAAAGTGGTCCCAACACAGAACCCTGTGGGACCCCACTCTCACCATTTCCCATAATGACTTTTTACCATTAAGTAATACACATTGCCTTCTGTTCTTTAACCACTCTTTAATCCAGTGTCAGCCTAATATGGGGTACATTATCAAAAGCTTTGCTAAAGTCTAAATATATGATAGCAACTGGTCACCCCTGTCTATACATTCAGTAATATATTCCATAAATTCTAGCAGATTTGTCTGACATGATCTACCCTTTCAAAAGCCATGCTGGGAGTTATATAGTATATATCTTATCATCTAAAGGCTTCTCTATATGATTTTTTAGTAACTTTTCCAAAATTTTCACAATCAGAGATGTTAAACTTACTGACCTATAGTTACCTACATCTTCCTTACTACCGTTTTTAAAAATGGGCACTGTATATACCATTTTCCAGTCCTCAGGTACCTCTCCAAAAGTAATAGATTGTTTAAAAATCAAAAGCAGTGCCTTTGCAATACTGCTATTCCCCTCTTTTAGAATTCTACCCTACACACCATCAGGACCCGCTGCTTTATTTGAGTCATTATATTCTATTAATGATTTAATTTCATTTAACTCAATTTCAAATGCTGTACACCTATTCATATGTATACTAGAGCTATTAGTCTCTAAACTGCTATCCAACCTTTCCTCAGTAAACACTGATGCAAAATAAGCATTAAAAATATTAACCAATTCCTTATCTGAACTTACTAAATTCCCACCAATTTTAATTGGGCCAATTTTCTTATCCTTACTTTTGAATTTATAAAAGCTAAAAAACTTTTTCAGGTCTTTATTCCTTTCCCTTGCCAAATTAATTTCTGCCATTCTCTTTGCTCTTCTTATTGAGTGGTTAAGTTCATTCCTAATTCTCTTATAATATTCCCAATCTTCCTCCCTGCTCCTACCTTTGAATATTTTAAAACATCTACGCTTTTCACTGATTTACTCTTTTATCTCTCTACTCCACCAATTAGGTTTTCTGTTCGCCACCCTAATAGGTTTATGTTTAAAACACACAGACTGGATGGTAGCCAATATTTGCTTGAAGTATTCCCACATAATGAAACAATTTTGACTGTTAAACTCCTTATCCCAGTCAATTTCATTGAGCATTGCTCGGAATTTGCTAAAATCTCCATTTCTAAAATCTAATATCTTTTCCCTATTAACTTTCAATTTGGCCCAGACCTCACATTCCAGTTAAATCTAATAATATAATGATCACAAGCTTCTAAAGTCTCCCCAACTTTGACCTCTTTCACCGTATTTTCATCATATGTTAATATTAAATCTAACAATGCTGCATGCCTTGTTGGTTCTTGGACCACCTGACTCAAAAAGTTGTATAGAATACAATTTACAAATACTGAACTTCTATTAACTATACTATTCAAAGTATTCCACTCAATGTCTGGAAAATTAAAATCTTCCATTATCCCTTTTACATTATTTTCACACGCTACCTTGATTTCCTTCATTTCTTCATCTAATACTTGACTCTGATTAGGAGCTCATAAAATGCTCCTATCCTGTATGATTTATTATACATAAGAATTCCACACAGAGATTCCACATCTTGATTTGTTTTAATGTCAGCTATTAACACTGATTCAATATTGCTTTTAACATAGTGCTACACCTCCACCATTCCTTTTCTACGCTGGTATAGGTAAAATGAATATCCATCTATTTCTTATTCCTGTAGGATTCTCCGTAAAATGCCTCATTAACCCATGCTTCAGTAATGCAAATAATGTCAAGATTCTCCTCTATAATATAACTTGTCAATTCATCTTTTTTGTTTCTAATGTGTTTCAAATAATGTCAAGATTCTCCTCTATAACTTGTCAACTCATCTTTTTTGTTTCTAAGGCTCTGAACATTTGTGTAAAAACATTTCATACTAAACATGTCCTTATATGTATCCTTACCATCTTGTTTTCTATTATTGTTTCCATTTTTATTAATAGGCCCATATTGTAAAGCACCTCTATTTATATTCATACCACCATCAATCTCACCATCTCCACAACTAGCAGTGCCAACATTATGCCCTTCACCCCTATCCTTACCTAGTTTCCCGGCAGACATCTCTCCAGCCTTTAATTTAGAAGCTGCACACCCTCTTGACTAAGGTGAACTCCATTTCTTGAAAACAGATTCTCATCCTGAAATTCTTCCCAGTGATCCAAATATCCAATATTCTTGGATTAACATAAATTCCTAACCCTTTCATTTACACCTAGTCCTGCTTCCAACCTAGGTAATATACCTGACACTATGCATTTCCATTTCCTACCACTTACTTTCAGTCTTTCAATCAAATTCTTATAGCTTGATATCAGTTCCTCTAACCTTCTATAGCCTATATCATTTGTTCCAACATGGATAATCACTCTTGCATTCACATTCGTATCTGCAATCTCTCTATCTATTCTGTCCACAATATCATTTACTGGGTCACCTGGATAACATACTCGCATTCATTTCCTTTTATCTGTATTTCTAAAAGTCCTATCTAAATATCGGATCTGAGAGTCACCAATCAGTAATGCCTCAGACAAATGTCTGTGTGCCATGCATTTGTATCTTGTATTGATAATTAAAAAAAGAATATTTCAAGAAAAGATTAATTTAACTCAAATATTATTGCAGTTCAGCAGTGAAAAATGTAAATGCATGACACAATCATTTTTCTATGGGGACAGAGCCCCTATACCCCCTGACCTGTGAGTAGTGGTGAATATATATATATATATATATATATATATATATATATATATATATATATATATATATATATATATATATATATATATATATATATATATATATATATTATATATATTAAATATTGTAATAAGTGAATTATGAGTCATTTGAACATTTCTATTAGAAAATCTAATAAACATTTTTTTACCAAATTCATAAATGTAACGAATGTACTGTAATATTGAATCAGTGTTAATATCTGACATTAAAACAAATGATAAGAACATAAGAAATATAGAGATAATTAGAAGCCACACAGGCCTATTGAGACTGTCCCCTAGTCAAAACAAATAATAATTCTAAATTAATACATCCAACAAAGACAGGTCTATCCTATTCTTAGTTATCAGTTCATTCTTGCA
>SEYY01007687.1:0-2500 GCA_009176605.1 Armadillidium nasatum
ATATATATATATATAATATATATATATATATATATATATATATATATATATATATATATATATATATATATTATATGTATATTGTAAGGGTATCGCATCTTAACGACCTTCCCTTTTTGAATAAAAATAAATGTGTAAACTAGACTCAATAGCTTGGCGAATAAAAAACTCAGTAGATTTTCTTAATATTTACTATATACAAAAAAACAATTACAACTAAATAAATAAGTGGTAGCATCGGCATATATAATAAGGCTTTCTTCGGAGTTACGTTTAAAAGGTTCTATCGTTAGCTACAATCTGTGAAACATATTTCCATGTATCACCATATACGGAAAGCAAATCAACAAGCATTCCAAACATTTCTTAACATATTACCATGTACATTTATCATACAGAAAATTCCATTCAATCTAAAATTGAAAGACATCTACTGTCATTCAACACCCCATTAACAGGTATATGAAACGAGCTAATTGCCAAGCAAGTTCTAATACAAATGTTATCACAACAATTGTTCTATGCTATCTATCGAAAGACTATCACAGTCATTCGCTCAACCTATACAGGTAGAGGGAAAACCAGCTTATTCCAAGCATGTTTTCAGTTCAGTTGCTCATACAGCAGCTGTGTTGTTTTCCTTCTGGATTCAAGGTGGGATATACCTCTCTCGTCTTCTGTTGTTTAACTTCCATCTCAGATGACGCGAAAACATGTTTCTTCTTCATAGTCTTCTCCAAAAAAAATAATACACAGACTAAACTTATTAGGTTAAATACATTTCTTCCTAAGAGGACTAATTAATTTATTCTCAACAAATTTACGTTAACAAATAATGTTTTATAAATGAAATATTAAAAAAAAATAGGCTTAATAATGACTTTTACTGTATTTTAATAAATTCTTTATATAAAAACACAACTATCTTAAGAGTTTCGCTATTAAAAATGATATGATGGAAAAGATATTTAAAGGCAAAACAAATTAATATTCAATGAACAAAAACTTTGTTCTAAGAGTTTTTACAATTTCAACACGCTGAACAGAAATGACTTAGAGCTGTTTTCATTAATTTATTACAAAGTAATACGACTATTTATAATAAGGTGTTATATATAAATAGAAACCTCTTATAACATAATTTCTAATAATAAAAGAAAAATATTAATTAAATAAATAATATACATAAAATTAAATATTGAAATCTGATTAAAGTAACGATAATCAGGTACATTATTTATCAGTATCGGTGTCTACTATACTATAATCGGTTTACTATACAACTTATAATTGTGACTGGTAAAAATTAATTTGTGTCTACATTATAATAAATTAAATTATTATAATTTCTATAAACGTGATTGGAAATTGTGTACTTGACAGTGATCGCTGGTCAAAGGTGACTTCAAAACAATAAAGTGTTGTTCGTCCCCAGTACCAACATATAACTTACTCATCATTCTAGCAAAATTTACTGTACACATATTCTTCAAATCACTATAATAATTCTTCTTTAACAACTATACTAGGTTAGGCTCAAATTAATTCTTCTAACTTTTTATTTTCATTACATTTAGAGACTAGCACTTCTTGCTATTATTAGTCTCTCATTTCTATCTTACATCTTCTCTAATCACAGTTCAATTTTGGTTCTTCAATACAGTGAAATAGCAAGTTCTGTGGTTAATTGTGTTAATATTTCATTGTATAGAAGGAGGATTTGTCGTTTTCCCCCCTTCTGGTAACAACATTCGCCGGGTTAGCTTTAGTTGCCAGAAGAAAAAGCGACATGTTATATATAAATAGAAACCTCTTATAACATAATTTCTAATAATAAAAGAAAAATATTAATTAAATAAATAATATACATAAAATAAATATGCTAAACACGCAATGAAGCCTTTTTGAACAATTTGGGGCAAAGTTTTTCCTTTACAATTTTTAAGACGCCCTTTTGGAAATTGTACTAAATAAACGTTTTACAATTATTAATTAATTACTTTTATTTTACTTAATCCTTTTAAAGATATAAAAATATTTCATAGCTTTTTAGTTAATTTATAATTATTTCTCTTAAATTATGGCTGACTAAACTAAACATTAATTTTAAAGTTTCTAAATGGTCAATAAGCTTCTAACGTACTTCCTAAAATAATTAAACATTGTTATATACTTTTTATGCTCTTAAATGATGCATTATATAAATATCTAAGAAAGGATACATATACATTGTAATAAAAACATATTTAACTAATAAAAATTAATATACAAAGATTGTCCGAATCGAACCATTTTCTGAGAATAAACTCTTCCGAATGACGAAAATTGCGTCTTGTTTAAAATATCATTTCAACGATTTTTATAGATAATATAAATTATTAGACCCTTTATAATATATATATATATATATATATATATATATATATATATATATATATATATATATATATATATATATATATATATATATATATATATATATATATATATATATATATAT
>SEYY01007687.1:7500-12500 GCA_009176605.1 Armadillidium nasatum
CTGCAGATCCTAGGCGTTTATCATTTAGACATTACCTACACCCATAATGATCACAGTCCAGTTTATGCGAAATGTTATTGCTATTGAAAGTGTAGCAGTAAGTACAGAGAATTCTGTTCCTGTATGCATCTTTTTTCTTGGTATTTTCAAAACATAACTTTTTAATTTATCTTCGGCTATAGCAAAATAATGGTCTTTCCCATCATACCCTATAATATATAGAGGATCATTTCGATCTTTATTCGCTGGATTATACAGAATCTTCCCGTTTTTTTCCTTCCCGAGCAAATACGAAGATCCTACATTTTTCAACCTTCTCTATTTTCTCGAAATCAGTAGCAATGAAAGGATCTGTATATTCCATGCCACAAGACTCTGCTAATTTCTTTGCAGCCTTCTCAATTGTGCCAGAATCTATGTTACAAGTATTCATGCCTTCACGTACTGTTTTTCTATACAGTACAACTGCTCTGAAAGCGCACCCTACAGGTCCCTCCTTAAGATGCCCTTTAGGAATTTTATCACTCTCGAAAGAAATGTTCATTGGTATTAATATATGAGTGTTTTTACCAATGTTTGGAGTATCTGTTTCGCCATTTCCCTTTAGCCATACGGAATACAGTAGCAACAACTTTAAACTTAGAGAAAGTGGCTTTATCTCCAGATTGGAAAGATCCTTCTAATCGTCGCATCATTTCTTCTACAGTATTGTCAGCAGCTACATCCGTCCAAGCGATATTGACATAATACTGGTGACTACGAGGCGCACCATCGTTGAAGGTAAAGTTGATACCTACCCTCATAGTAGCGGAGTCATAGTCTAAATCTCTCAGAATTTCATCAACCACTTCAGTGACTACCATTTTAAATGATTCTTCAAGACCTCTTTCACCATTAAAGAAATCTACATCTCTGACTCTAACGGTGTAAGTATGTCTGTCTATCCATATTGGATTTTATGCGTTCCATTGACTCATGAGTAATATCGGTTACAGAGATTTTCTGTTTCTTGCTAGTATTCGCTCCGACTATGGGTTTTACCTGAAACTAAAGAAATTTGTTAAATATGTTTATATAAATATTGAAATTTTATACTAATCTATCAAAAATAAGAATATAAAATGTGTGTATAAGGTGAAATTATGTAAGAGAAACTTGATATGAATAGATATACATAAGTTTTTAATAAATCATCATTCAAATAAACACGAACCACAAAATATATGTATAAAATAATGAAGCATCAAATAAAGACATGGGGGTTTTGACATGAACAGTATACATAATTATTAAGTACTATGGTTAAATATGCAAATAAGCTTAAATTATTTAAATAAGAAACTCTAAAATGAATAGAGACATAAGTTTAATAAAACATCATACTATTTTATATATAATCAAAAAATATTTAATAGAGGAACTTGGCCTGAAATTGAATGTCCTTGCTTATAAGCATGTGAAAACGTAATTTAAACATATATGAAATGCAAATTTAAAATATACCTACGTTAAGTAAGCAACTTAAAAGCAAACTTTAAATAAACTTTAAAGCAAACTATAAAACAAATTTTAAAACACAAAGCAAGTTTAAATAAATTTTTACGTATCTTGTGAAAAAAAAAAATAATAATAATAATAAAACTTACACTAGCCATCTTTTCCTGACTTGTGAATAGAGATACGTAGGAAAATAAACTTGTTCCGTCTTAAGAGCTTCAGATTATGTCTTACCCAAGAAAAACTCAAGTACATTTCCGTTACCAAATTTTTAAATAGGAATAAATAAATTTTTTAATAATAAATTTATGAAAAAATAAATAATAAATAAATAAATAAGTAAATAAATAAATAAATGAAAATAAAAAAATAGTTTTAAATATAAATTAATTTAAAATAACAAAAACAAAAGTTTATATATAAAAAATAAATAATTTCTGAAATAAAATAAAATAAAAATAGTTTTCATATTCATTGTTGTAAAATAAATCTTATAATTTTAATATTAAATATAAAAAGTAATTCTTATAAATTGACAAAGTTAACTTATAAAATGAAAATTTATTTTCAATAGCTCTTACTTTTCTACTATCTCAATAAGTTAAAAGTTAGACCTACCTTAAAGTAAATAAAAAGATAACGATGTTGACGCAATGCAGTCTAGAATAGAAATGAGCTATAGGCACAACCATGCGTCTTATATATACGTACACTCAAGTGAAGTTGCCAGATCTCTCTAAAGAGTGGAAAAATACTAAAATGAAAATATCTCTAGGTTCAGTATATCATGAGAATGTCTCTATAATTCTTAACTGACCAACATATATATATATATATATATATATATATATATATATATATATATATATATATATATATATATATATATATATATATATATATATATATATATATATATATATATATATATATATATATATATATATATATATATATATATATATATATATATATATATATATATATATATATATATATATATATATATATATATATATATATATATATATATATATATAGTGTGTGTGTGTGTGTGTGTGTGTGTGTTTGCGGGTTTACCGTGAACATAACTAAGTTCTTAAATGACTAATCTTTTTATGCCCCTCTAAAAAGTCCAATATGTTTGTGAGTGTGTGTGTTTGAATACATTCACTCGTGCGTTTCTATGAGCATTTAACAAGGTTTGCTATAATTATAATAATAACAAAAATAATGAAATTAGAATAAAGAGGGACGATAGAGAACAAGAATAATGAAAATAAAAACCATGATATGGAAACATTTCATGTGAATATGAGGTTAGTTTGTATGTGTGTGTGTGTGTGATTGATATTTATACATGTATTTAACACTCTTTGTTAAATAATAATAATAATAATAATAATAATAATAATAATAATAATAATAATAATAATAAAAATAATAATAATGATATCGAATTAGTATAGATATAAAAATATTTAGTGAAAACTGTTTTAGTAAAAAAAAATAAATAAATAAACATTATTAAGGAAAAATCTAATATGTACATGAATGTATATGTGCTTAGTGTGTGTGCTTGTGTGCGTGTATGTATAATCTGTATGTGTTTGGTTGGTATAAGCAGTGCTTGATGATTTTGAGAGCGTAGAATAGGAATAAACGATGCTATGAGAAATAAATAGTACAGAATATGGTGACGAAAAGAATAAGGATAAGGTATATATATATATATATATATATATATATATATATATATATATATATATATATATATATATATATATATATATATATATATATATATATATATATAACTGCAGGAAAAATTCGACATCTATTGAAAGGAAACGTTTGTAGCATATCAATGTCGCAAGCTGATTATACTTCTTCGATTTTCTCTCGTGAAATGATTATTGCTTCCGTGGAAGAGCCCCTTGGACGGGGTGTGCAGAACGCACTACCTAGGTGATTCTCTCAGCCATGGTGGAGTGCATTCCACTTTCTTTCCTTCTATTAAGCCACAGGGATGTATCCTTCAGGGAATGCCATCGTCTTCGTTCTCAGAAACTCAAGCTACTTATATTTCATCCCGGAATCGCGCAAAATCTATAATTCATAACACTAAAAACTCTTTTCTTCATGTTATTTCTGGTATTTAGCAAACAATGTCAACTCTAACTTTGCTTCTTCCTCTCTTCCTCCTTTAATATATTCAGACGGAATAATTGTTGTTTTACCTTCTTCTAAAGCTGAACTCTTCGCTCAGACTTTTGCCTCTAATTCAACCTTATGCGATTCCGGAGTTATTCATCCTCCTTCAATCCCCTCTAAAACAATGACGCCTAAAATTAGAATTTCTTCTAAAGATGTTATTTCTGCTCTCTCTGAGCTTAATACTAGGAAGGTGTATTGTCTCGATGGTATTCATCCTGCGGTTCTCTAAACTTGTGTTTCCGAGATTGCACCCTGCCTTGATAAACTATTTCGTCTTTGTCTCTCTACTTCAACCTTCCCTTCTTGCTGGAAACATGCACTCATTCAACCTGTACCAAAGAAGGAGAACCCCACTCAACCCTCCAACTACCGTCCCATTTCTTTGGCTTCCGTTCTTTCTAAAGTTTTCGAATCTATCTTTAGGAGGAAGATTCGGAAAACATCTCAATTTTTCTAATCTTATCTCTGTATCCAGTATGGCTTTTCGTAAGAAAAGCTCAACTGGTAATCTTCTTTCCCTTCTCTCTGACTCTTAGCCCTCCGCTCTTCGGCATTTCGGTGAATATTTTGCTTTCTCACCGGGCATATCGAAAGCCTTCGATAGAGTCTGGCACAAAGCTTTAATTTCAAAACTTCCCTCTTTCGGCTCCTATCTTTCTCTGTGTGATCTTCTCACTAATTTCCCTTCCGGCAGTTCTATAGCAGCTATTGTAGACGGCCATCGTTCTTCCTTTAAATCTATTAATAGTGGCGATCCTCAAGGTTATGTCCTATCACCAACACTTTTCTGCTTTTCATTAATGACCTTCTCTCTACTACCTCATCTCCTATACATTCCTATGTTGATGACTCCACTCTTTATTACTCCTTCCAGTTTGAAAAACGTCCAGCCCTGTAGTAGGTGATATACTCGAGAAGGGTAGCCTTGGAGCAACTAACCTCTGATCTTCCTCGTATTTCAAATTGGTGCAGAGAAAACATGGCTGCTTTCAATGTCTCAAAACTCAGTTCCTTCATCTCTCTGACATAATCTTCTACACAACTATATTTTCTTCGAAAACATGAAGCTCGAGCCTTCAACTGCTCTTAATATTCTTGGTGTATCCTTTTCTTGTGATCTTTTTTGAAAAGATGACATTATCTCTCTTTCTAAACAAACTTCTAAGAGGTTTGGCGTTCTAAGATGCCCTCAGAATTACTTAACCCAACCCACAGTTGCTTGATTCCAATGGGATGCAGTTCACCCTTGTAAGGAGTGTGCTTCGCACTTCTAGGGTAGTTCCACT
>SEYY01007687.1:17500-22107 GCA_009176605.1 Armadillidium nasatum
ATAATTATTATACGTATTTTAACAAGAACTATACCGCAAAAAACAATTCTTAATTTATAATTATTAATATATATATATATATATATATAATATATAATATATATAATATATATATAATATATATATATAATATAATATATATTATATATATATATATATATATATATATATATATATATATATATATAATATATATATATATATATATATATATATATGTGTGTGTGTGTGTATGTATGTATTGTGTGTGTGTAATTAGATCGGTTCCAAGTATTATGTTAACATAAAATACTGTACATTTTACACTGTGATCAATGGGCGTACCTAAAATATCTTTTGAAAATGATTGGATGGAAAATTTAATCTTAAAATTAGACCCATGTTACTTGAAAAATGATCGACCCAAGCACACCCAAGCACAGTCGATTACTTCTGTCCACGATAGTACCTTATATATAATATATATATATATATAATATATATATATATATATATATATATATATATATATATATATATATATATATATATATAATATATATACATGTTATAACGGACAACTACTCTCCTCCCCTTTCCTGGTAATAAAGAATTTGTATCGACTGGCATCCCGTTTCAAAGTTATTTTATGTATGGCAGATCTTTATGTAAATTTTATCTTTTGTTTTATTAAACCTTAATGGAGATAGAACTTATTGTTGCTACATATTAATTAATTAAGGATTCTAAACAAAGAATAGTAATTATGCATAATAATAATAATGCCATATGAATATAGCTTTTAAACTAGCCAATGATGAAAGAGAATGCCTTATGACGTCAGAAGGGCTTGGATAGAACGAGTTAAAAATAAGAGAGGAGTCAGTGGAGCGCCTGCTATAGGCATGGAGAGACAAACTCTCTCTCATGTCGAGTTCTATGTAAAATAATTATTTATTAATTGTTTGATCAATTAATAGCAACCATCAAAATAAGATATTGTTGCAAACTATCAGAACTATTTGTGCTATTATAACCATAAAAATATCATCGTATTTATCATTTGTTTGTTGTGACATTTACACATTGAAATTTCCATTTAATAAAGTTATTAAGGATTAATTGGTTTGGTATTAATTACCTGAGTAACCAAAGCATTATTTATATAATATATATATATATATATATATATATATATATATATATATATATATATATATATATATATATATATATATATTATAATATATATATATATATATATATATATATATATATATATATATATATATATATATATATATTATATATATATATATATATATATTATATATATATATATATATATATATATATATATATATATATATATATATATATATATATGCGTGTGTGCGTGTATATGACCATGGGTGTACGCAAATGAACTCCAATGGTATTTTTAAAACAAAGTAATTATAGTAGATAATAATAATAATAAAAAAAATAATGAGAATCGGCCTTCTTATCATATAAATAATCACATTTTACGTTTCGTCGCAACGATGTTCTTGTGGCCTGATGGTTACAACATTGGTTATCGAGTTTCAGCGAACACGAGTGCGAGCCTTGTTTTCGTTAAAATTTAGTAATTTTGACTCTGAATATTTATATTTAAAACAGTATTGGTGATCGTATATATATTATATATATATATATATATATATGTATATATATATATATATATATATATATATATATAATACAAAATAGCGTGACATCTTCTATATATGTTTTTGTCTTAACATTTATTGTACATTCCTGGCATTCAAAATCGGGAGGGGCTGCAACATCTCGTTCGTACAATCGTCAAGGAAAACCCTCACAAAAGAAAGAACAGGAGAGGTCTCCGACATCTAAAAACACCAAAGGAAACCTACCGTTTTCCCAAGTCCATCCAGGAAGGAACCTAGGGGGACTCCATTCCCCCCTTCAAAACAAGGACGCTCCGGCTTCCATCCATCCAGGAAAGAACAGACTCCGTTCCCTTCCAAAACTAGGAAGCTCCGGCTTCCATCCATCTAGGAAAGAGCAAAGGGGACTCCGCTCCCCTTCAGGAAGGATCAGGAGGGCTCCGACACTCCTTCAACACCAAGAAAGCTCCGACTTCCTTCGTGAAATAAAAAAAATATATTCATCACGGATCAAAAAAAAATAAAAAATTTGGGACCCCGGACACGCCACCAAACCCCATTTAGGGGGGTACTCTCATCCATCACTTATACAAGCCATCCCGGACTTTTAACATTCCATTAAATGCCTGAAAATAGTATAGACCCAAAGCAAATCATCTTACAAAATAATGTGAGGTTGTACAGGTTGCCAGATTACCAACTTTTCGACAGAATCTGGCACACCTCGAAAGCGAGTACCTTTCTACTATATATATATATATATATATATATATATATATATATATATATATATATATATATATATATAATATATATATATATATATATATATATATATATATATAATATATATATATATATATATATATATATATATATATATATATATATATAATATTATATATTATATATATATATATATATATATATATATATATATATATATATATATATATATATATATTATTTCACTATCACCTTTCCACTTTCGTGGGGTGGTGCCCGCCACAATTCCCATATAAATATACCCATTCTTACCTTTCAACCCCTTTCACCACCGCCCTCCATCTCACTCTGTCTTCCGCAAGTCTTTTACCCTCTTCTTTGCTCAAATTCCTTCCATCCAAAATCTCTCTCACTCCGTCCATCCATCTCCACTTTGCCTTCCCCTCCCCCTACCACCATCTACCTCGAATCTAAGTACCTTGCCCACCATTCTGTCCTCATTCATTCTATACATATGTCCAATCCATTTTACTACACCCTCCTCAGCTCTAACAACTAAATCCCTCTTCCATTTACACATCTCCATTATTCATTCATTTCTAATCCTATCAATCCTTCTCAATTTACATATCACTCTCAAACCTTTCATCTCAAAGACATTCAAACTTTTCCTCTCTCGAGCATTTATCATCCATGTTTCACACCCATACATTACAGAATGTAAACCCATACATTCAAACATTCTTATCTTTATTTCTTTCGAAATTTTTCCTTTCTTCCATACTTTTCTTAGACCCCCCAATACTTTCATCCCTTTTACCACTCTATTCTTTATTTCTTTTTCCGTCCCACCCTTACCTTCCCAACATTCCTAGAGTTTGAATTCATTCACTTCCTCAAGTTTCCTTTCCCCCACTTCTACACCCCCCCCCATTCCTCCCTCCAAATCTCTTCATTCCCACCTCCAATCCTCATAACTTTACTCTTCGCTGGATTGACTTTCAATCTCATGTTTGCACATTTCCCCTCAAACTCTCTCACAAGTATTCTCAACTTTTCTATAGATTCTGCCACCAACACTGCATCATCTGCAAAAAGTAAAACATTCACATCCCATTCACCCTCCATATTTCTCAACCTAATTCCCTTCACTCTCCATTTCTCTAACTACACCATCCATCAATAGATTAAATAACCATGGCGACATTACACACCCCTGTCTCAATCCCACTCCTATGCTAAACCAATCCGAAAGCTCCCTCTTAACCCTCACTCTTTATCTACAATTCGCATAAAAAGCTTTCACCCTTTTCAGTAATTTCCCTTTCAATCCCCTTTCCATTAATATTTCGAATAACTTTCTCCTGCATACTCTATCATATGCTTTTTCCAAATCCAGAAAATATATATACTCCATTTTATTTTTTTCACGCAATTTCTCTGTAAGAAATCTCAGTGTGAATACATGGTCCACACATCAACTTACCCTCCATAAAAACCCCTTGTTTCTCACCCGTTCCCTCACTTATCAATTCTTTCATTTTCCTCTATAACACCTTCCATAAATCTTTCCTATAATTTTTACAAACCATTTTATCACCATTTCCTTTGTATATGGGTACAATGCAAGAGTACTGAGACTCCTGAGGCACTCTTCCTTCTCTCCAACACACATTAAATAATCTCACCAACCAGTCAATCAACTCTCTAGGTCCGTCTTTTATCATTTCTCCGTATATACCATCCATTCCTGCTGATTTTCCTTTCTTTATATATATATATATATATATATATATATATATAATATATATATATATATATATATATATATATATATATATATATATATATATAATATATATTTCGCGCTCACCTTCTTCTAAATCGGAGTAAACTCTCCTTCACACACACAAAACATTAATACAGACACCCTTTAAAAAAAATAAAAAAGTAAATGATGGCCTCAAGAAAAGTAGCCTCGGAGAAGCCTCAAGGGGCGGCTTCCAAATATAGCCCCTCATCTACCCTTCCCCCATCACCAGTTGGGAGTTGGTGGCCTCTGGTGATGGGGTTGGTGCCACCAGGACACAGCTGCCGGCTTGTCCTGATGCACGGTCTTTTTTTCATTAATTTCTGTAACATTCGCGGTCTGCACTCTAATTTCCACTTTGTTGAACATCACCTCTCTTCTTCTAGACCTCACCTCTTATTCTGACCGAAACTCAGATG
>SEYY01007688.1:0-2500 GCA_009176605.1 Armadillidium nasatum
ACATTCGTCTGAGAGGTTATTGGATCACCTCTGCTAGAAATACTATTCGAAAAGTCATATCAGAATGCATAGTGTGCAAAAAGTACAACAGTTTTGCATTCAATTATCCTCGCTTCACAAATTTTTCAAAAGCTCAAGTGGAACTTTTTCGGCCTTATAAGAATGTGGGTATAGATTATACCAAACATTGGTGGGTGAAAGTATAGGGTGGTTAAATTGTATGGGCCGATGTTGAATGTGAACCACACCTAAACGTCAAGTTTTTTACTGCATTTCATTTGACTTTTTTCAATTTCAGACTTACTCAATTTGAACCATGGAAAGATACATAATGTAAAGTAATTTGTGTTTTATTCAAAATCAACATCGGCCCTTAAAATTTAACCACCCTATTAGTTTAATAAAGGGTGGTTAAATTGTATGGGCCGATGTTGAATGTGAACCACACCTAAACGTCAAGTTTTTTACTGCATTTCATTTGACTTTTTTCAATTTCAGACTTACTCAATTTGAACCATGGAAAGATACACAATGTAAAGTAATTTGTGTTGTATTCAAAATCAACATCGGCCCTTAAAATTTAACCACCCTATAAAAGGCTCACCTCAATCTCAAAAAATGTATATCTTAATTTATACATGTCTTAGCATAAGAGCTATTCATTTAGATTTGGTTCCTGATATGTCTTCAGAATCATTTGTAAAATCATTTCAACGTTTTGTAAATCTCTATGGAGTGCCAGATGCAGTTTATAGTGATAATGCACGTTCCTTTATACAAGGCGTGAATTCATTCGAGTCATTTGTGGTTTCAGAGAATGGAAAAGAGTTTCTTCGTAAAAATCAAATAAAGCATCATAGAGTACCGCTATACAGTCCATGGACTGCTAGCCTTTGGGAGAGAATGGTTAAAGTCGTCAAAAGCTGTCTACTGAAGACAATTGGAAGATCTTCTGTCGAATATTTCAGCTTTATAACAACTCTCTCAGAAATAACTGATGCTATAAACTCTCGTCCTCTGACTTATACTTCAAGTTCTAATGATGTGATACCTCTCACACCAAATTGCTTTTTAAAACCACATTCCAGAACAAGTATGGTAATAAGAAAAGAAGATAATTCTGATCTTATGGCGATGTCTCCGTTCATCGTCTCGAAATGCTTTGATTAAAGCCCTAAAAAAATCATCTGACAAATTTGAAGATTTTAGAACAAGGTGGTACGAGGAATATCTATTAAGCCTTCGAGAGACCTGTCGAGATTTATATCAAACCAGATGGGATAATCTGGTTAAGGTCGACGATGTAGTGCTGATCCGCAGTCCTGTAAAAGACAGACCATTTTGGCAAATGGGAATCGTCACTAAATTGATGTATGGAGATGATGGAAAAGTTCGATCAGTCTTCGTGAAGACACCAGGAGGACAAATCAGTCTATACCCTGTCAAACTTTTGTATCCCCTGGAACTATCTTTAACCCACAGTGGGTCATCTCAACCATCTTCTGCTTCAACCGGATCAATGCCTTCGTCAGCTGTATCCTCAATGCCTGGGACATCTGCTCAGCCTACCACTTCGAATATCCCGTCATTCAAAGGGAACACCTTCGGGAACTGTCAGACCAGTTCGGAAAGCAGCTGTGACTGCAAGAGTGCACTTCAGAGAAGAAGACTCTGACTCCGAATCTGAATAAAAATAAAATTTCTCCAGGGTAGTGAGTATTCTTTATAAAAAAAATGTAAGTATAAATCATTTACTTTTTCTTTTAATGACTCCACCCAAAAGGGCTGGAGCCATCCCTCCCCCTGGAGGATATAAAAATTATAATTTCATATGGCTAAAAATGTTAAAATCATATAGCTAAAATTTCAGCACTGAATGTAAAATTGAAAGGTTACTATTCTTTAAAAAGTTCAGTTCTCATTTTGAAGTCGTAATGACAAGTTATCATTTCGAATCCGCAAAGGAAAGTTCAAATTTTGTTGTCATTAAGAAAGATTATCTTAAATAAAATTCTCGAATAGATTTCAAGTTGAAAAGGTCTATTAAACTTTAATTGTCAAAAAAGTTCTTAGACATTTCATTCAAAATATAGTAAACATATCGTTTGATATAAAATAAATTTGAATATTTAATCTGTCGATTATATATTGTTTCTCTAGATTATTCGTGGACATTACTGCAGTGGAGAATTTGTGAATAAAACTTCTGGACGAGGGGGATTGGTTCACTCTACTAATTCCCGTGTGAGGAAATAAATATTTCTCAAGAAAAGAAGAATCTTTTCTATTAAGATCTGCATGAGTAAGTTCTTCTATTGTGTTCTTTCGTTTAGAAGTTGTTCATAATCTCATTCTTAACTAAGATCTGTTTTTTTATATCGCATTTACAGAGATGCTCTTTTGAATACAAGTTAATCTTATGCAAATTTGGGAGAAACCAACCTTGACTCTTGGTTCGGATTATATCAAATTTATCTCCTGTTAATTCTGCAAAATATAC
>SEYY01007688.1:7500-10441 GCA_009176605.1 Armadillidium nasatum
GACCCCATCGGGAAATCCCATCCAGATCGGCAAGAATAGAATTTTAAAGTTGAAGACGAGAAGCAAGTCTAGAAGCAAAAGAGGGAGCAGATTTGAAATGAGTAGAAGAATGCAGAGTTGAATCATCAGCATAAGAGTGAACAGAGTTAGAAGTGCAGTGGAGAAGATCGTTAATGAAAAGTAAGAATAAGGTTGGAGATAAAACAGAACCCTGAGGAACACCACAGTTGACAGAAAAGGAGGAAGAGGTCGCTCCATCTACAACTGCCGAAATGGAACGATCTGAGAGTAAAACTAGACAATAGTAAGCAAAGAGAAGGAGGAAACCCAAAGGAGGGGAGCTTGGAGAGCAGTGACGCATGCCACACCCGGTCAAAAGCCTTGGATATGTCAAGCGCCACCACACAAGACTCCCCGAAGTCCCTAAGGGCAGAAGACCATAGATCAGTAAGATAGGAAAGTATGTCACCAGTTAACCTCGAGCGTCGAAAGCCATACTGGTGATCAGAAAGAAGAGAATGAGACTCCAAATGATCCAGGAAATGAGAGTTGAGAAGAGTTTCAAAAATTTTAGATAGAACACAGGTGAGAGCTATAGGTCGATAGTTAGAAGGGTCAGAGCGACTACCTTTTTTCGGGATCGGTTGAACAAATGCACGCTTCCAGCATTGAGGAAAAGTATTAGTATTAAGGCATAGAGAGTAGAGCTGAACGAGGACAGGCGCTAACTCGGAAGCACACTCCCTCAAAACACGAGGGGGAATGCCATCCGGGCCACTGCCCTTCCTGACGTTCATAGATTTCAGGATCCCATGCACCTGATCATGAGTAATTACAGGCAGAGACATGGGACACCTGAGAGGAGAAGGAGTAAAAGGAGGGATGTCAGGATCGAGCAGGGTGGAATTAGATGAAAAAAGGAGGCCGAAGAGATTAGCCTTTTCAGAAGGAATATTAGCAACAGAACCATCAGAGCGAATGAGAGGAGGAAAGGCAGATTTACAGAAGTTGTTAGAGATATTTTTGACAAGAGGCCAGAAATTTTTATCAGTAGGAGAGCCATGGAGGTCAGCGCACTTCCTTTTTATAAAAGTACGCTTAGCTCGTCGAAAAACATCCCTGCAACGATTCCGAGCTGAATGAAAATTAGCAAGAGTGATAGGAGAAGGAGAGTTTTTCCATTCACGATAAGCACTGTCTCTCTCGCGAAGGGCAAGAGAACAGCCGTCATCGAACCATGGATTTTGAGGAGAAAAAGATTTACTTGAAGATGGAATGAATCTGCCCATCCCGTCAAGGATTACGGCCCCTACCTTTTCAGCAGAGACAGAAGCGTCCCCCGAGACAAAGCAAGATTCACTCCAATGATAGTTAGCAAAGAAGCGGCGCATTGCCCCCAATTAGCCCGATTAAAGTGCCAGAAAGTACGTTTAGGGCATGGTGGAGCTGTTGGAGAGAAAGCATTATAACTAAGAGCTATAAGATTATGGTCAGAGTTACCAATAGGAGGGAAAATGATGTATTTATATCTAGAAGGAGTAGTGGTGAAGCATAAATCAAGTGTATTCAAGAATTGGTTAGGACGATCTGGAATGTGTGTGGGTTCACTAATCAATTGCTCCAGATCGTTAAGAATACTGAATGATTGGGCCTCCCTCCCACCTGTATCAGTATGAGAGGAGCCCAACCATTCAGTGTGGTGTACGTTGAAATCCCCTAAATAGAGGACTTCAGCATTTGGAATGAGAAGAAGTGACAGTCTCGTGAGTAGTAGTAAGGTATTGAAAAAAAACTGGAAAATCTGTTCCATTAGGGGAGCAGTAGCAGAAACACAAGATAATTGTAGTAGTAGGAAGACAGATTTTAAGCCATAAAACATCGAAATTAGGAGATTCTAGATTTACGAGACGTGTCACAGGAGTGTTAATGTTAATATAGGCACAGACTCCACCATTTAGTCGGAAATTGTTAAAAAAGTTGTAGTTTGAGACATTAAGATTGCTAAGGTTTCTTGTAAACACCTATATTATTATCAAGTTGATTTATTTTTGGTTTTAAAATGTGTTTTAAAGTTATTGAATTGCATTTTACAGTGAATATTTCTTTTTGTATACTATTTTTTACTTCGTGTGTATGTAAGTTTGGTATTGGAAGTATGTTTTTGGGATTGAATTTTTCTATCGGTGCATTGTAGTATTTTTTACGTGCTTTTTTAAAACTTTTTGTGATAATATTGTTTGGGTATTGTAATTCTTTAAATGTGTTTATTATATAGTTTAATTCTTCTTTAAGGTATGTTGGGTTAACTAATTTTAATGCCCGTAAAAATAAATTACTCAATACTTCAATTTTTGTTGAAATGTTATGAAAAGAAAACCATTGTATATATGACGGATTCGTATTGGATTTTCTGTATTTTCTGGATTTTCTGATTTTATCAATAGAACTGTTACGAGCTGTATTTTTTACAAACATTAGCTATTCATGCATTTTCAAGTAACATATTTCAAATACGAGGTAAATATTTCATATTAAACATGAAAAAAGTTATTTTCATGAACGACTCTATCACTATTTTTGTATATTGTATTTTTATATATGTACAGAAACTGGATTGCTCTCTCGGCACCTTCTCGCCCCTACTCCACCTAAAGAGAGAGTGACCCAGTTCCTGTACGTCTTGTGTAGAGCCATGTTCCGTCTTGGCTATCATACGTATATATTTATATATAATATAAATATTCACCGAGTTTGTATATGTAGATGTATATGTATGTATGTGCGTATGTACACTTATATGTATGTGTGTGCATGTAGAATATATATATATATATATATATATATAATATATATATATATATATATATATATATATATATATATATATATATATATATATATGGAAGGACATTGATGTAATATTTTACTTTGAGTTGTCCTG
>SEYY01007689.1:12500-17500 GCA_009176605.1 Armadillidium nasatum
GCAGGAAGTTTATCTTCAGTACGACAATTCAATTAGGCATCGAGTAAACTATTTTGTTATAAATGTTCAGAATATTGACGATAACAATATACCAACCATACGTACTTCATCAGTACCAGAGAGAGAGATGCGCAACATACATCTCATTATTTTCAAAATTTGCTGAGAAAGTTCTAAAAGAGTTTTCTATTACCAAAGAACAAATCTTAGCAGTTGTTATACAGATAATGCCACCAGATGCCGAGTATTATAAGGAAATTTCCTGAGGCACATTTCTTTTTCGATTTTTGTGGTATTTTAATAATGATAGCGATTTGCAATTATTAACTTATAAATGATTACGTAACTGGCATAGCACATTCTTCCACGATTGAATTAGATGTGGTGTTGTACAAACGTTACAGGTTGCCATTCGTGATATTTTAAAAGAGACACATGCATTAAATTTAATAAGTAAAATACGTCAAACTGTAGTAGCTTCTGCAAGAACACCTACAGCTGGAGCTATACGAAAACGCGGTGCAAGGAAAGGTGCAATTATTGAACAAGCTACTAAGAGAAAAAGCACTTAACTAATGATCCAACGCATTTTGAAATTAAAGTACTCTCAAACTAATGACTCTTTCTTCAATGACTAAATTTCCATGGGATGTAGTTGAACGACAAAGAGTAAGACTAAGTTACCCATCCTTGTCACTAAAAAAATTTACAAATAGCCGATATAACACCTGGCTCATTTTACCAAAAAAATGGAAATCCCTATACCGTTATCTCAACATAACATACCTATTGCAAAGGCAATCGAAGTAGCGATGCTACCGATTTCTGCCAAATTTAATCTCCTTTATTTTTAGGCCTGGGTTTGTGCTCATCTATGAGATTGTATTAGATTTTATTTTTACCACTTCTTTAAGTATTTTACACCTTCTCCTTGATTACGGCTAGACTCATAAGCGGAGATAATAAATGATAACTATAAAATAAAAAATATTAATATAAAACATATACATATAAAATAATAATAACCTCTGTATAATATTCTCCCTTTTTCTCAGTGAGGGTGAAATATATAGAACATAATGAAGAGAAGAATATTCAGGCCAACGACCTCTTGCACTCACTGAGGCAAATCTTATATCTTATGCAATGAGAGAACTTTGATCTTGTAAGAAAAGGGGGAAAATTCTTCTTAAAAAAAAGGTAAAAGGTCTATCAAAATATTTTTGCAGATCAAAATTTTATCACGAAAGTTTGCATAAGAAATTTTTAAAGTTAAAAGCAAACATTAATGACTCCATAGCTTTAAATAATATATATATATATATATATATATATATATATATATATATATATATATATATATATATATATATATATATATATATATATATATATATATATATATATATATATATATATATATATAGGTCAGACTTCGGTTTAAACCAGCTACATATTTTAAAAACTACTGAACCTACGTAAAAAAGGATTATATTTTTAGAATCCTTGTCGAATTTCAGGTAGGAAAAGTATAAAATGTTTGAAAAAAAATAAAATAAAAAAAAAATTAAACAGGATTTTCTACGACAATTGATGACGTAAAAAGACAATTGATGACGTAACAAACTTAAATTTGGTGTTATACCGAGCATTTGTCTACCGGGGGCTTGCCTCCCGTACCCCCCGACCCGTGAGTGATGATGATATTGTCGACTACTTTTCCTGTCGACGATTTGGGGTATTTCCCATTCTTTCCAATTTCGAAAAAAAATTTAAAAAACTGACATTGCCAGACGTACGATTCTCGCGAGATTTAAAAATATGTAAACTTTACTTATATAAACTTTATTATCATAAGAATTTATTTTTTATTTCCCAATTTTTCCTACCTGAAATTCGACAAGGATTCTAAAAATATAATCCTTTTTTACGTAGGTTCAGTAGTTTTTTAAATATGTAGCTGGTTTAAATCGAAGTCTGGCCATATATATATATATATATATATATATATATATATATATAATATATATATATATATATATATATATATATATATATATATATATATATATATATATATATATATATATATATATATATATATATATATATATATATATATATATATATATATATATATATATATATATATATATATATATATATATATATATATATATATATATATATATATATATATATATATATATATATATATATATATATATTAAACCCCCTCAACTCACGACATTGACATCAACTCTAAAAAAAACTATATATGATATATCAATTGACATCCTCATGCTTAGTATATTGTCAGCGAGCACAAACTCACTCCTTCATCGAAGCTCACTAAATGTTGGAGCATTATAAGCATTGTGTTACAAACTAGAGGCCAATATCCATGACTTATTCAGTGCTTGAAGAGCCACAATTTTATATATTATATATATATATATATATATATATATATATATATATATATATATATATATATATAATATATATATATATATATATATATATATATATATATATATATATATATATATATATATATATATTCCAACCCCATTTTATTCTTTTACGATACTTCTTATGTGAATAAATATGAATGACTAGGCAAAAAGCAGCTTCAACGCAATTTTACATAAATATGTTGCATTTAAATAAATGTTAACAACATATTAAACCTGTATCATTAAAGTCCTGTTCCTTCACACCTACACATTTTATATTATATATATATATATATATATATATATATATATATATATATATATATATATATATATATATATATATATATATATATATATATACTTTCCCATTCACCATTATATTTAAATGAATACGGTATTTAATAAAGGGAAGTAGACTCACCAATTGTGAATGCTTTAAATCATTTTATATTTACAATCTAGAAATATTGAGAAAAATTTTAAATTTAAATTTTTCTCTTACCAACTTTTTGTTCACGAATTTTAGGCCTCATTAACTGCAAAATAAAAGCCTATAAACATGGCTTATTCAGTGCTTGCAGATACTACAATTTTATTTGAAAAAAAAAAAAAAATATATATATATATATATATATATATATATATATATATATATATATATATATATATATATATATATATATATATATATATATATATATATATATATATATATATATAATATATATATATATATATCAACACTATTTTATTCTTTTTTCGATACTTTTTATGTGAATCTCAGTCTAAACGTTAAAGTAGAATTTTACTGTTCTCCTTCTCCCAATATATATATATATATATATATATATATATATATATATATATATATATATATATATATATATATATATATATATATATATATATATATATATATATATATAGGGATGGAGTGAAGTATCGGTATCGGCAATTTTCCGATACCGGTATCGGTATCGGCAAAATTTTTGGATAAGAGTAAAGTATCGGTATCGGTAGTAGTATCGGCATATTTTCCGATACGGTATCGGTATCTGGTAATTTTAGGTATCGGTATCGGTATCGGTAAAAATTTTGGTATCGCTCCATCCCTATATATATATATATATATATATATATATATATATATATATATATATATATATATATATATATATATATATATATATATATATATATATATATATATATATATATATATATATATATATATATATATATATATATATATATATATATATTAGGTTAATAATAAGTGAATTCTAAAATGTCTCATTTTCCACAAATGTTACCAAAACTGGTCAGCAAATTTTTGGATGAATAAAAAATAGTGAAGAAATATAAATATGAATTATTATTATCATTATTTTTTATTTTATTTATTTTTTAATTTTTTATTTTTTTATTTATTTTTTTAGTTTTTATTTTTATTTTCTATTATTTATTTTTCTCGCCAAATACGTTAAGGATGCGTATAATTTGACTGATTATCTCTTATATTTGAGATAGCAGCTTTTTGAGACACATATATATATACAATATGAATAAAAAATATTTAAATTAAAAGAATCTCTTTTGTTCGGTCAGGTATTCTGTTTCAAATGGATCTTTTATTATCCAGCAATAGTCAATAATCACCTAACCTGTCAACTCTCCATTTCCCTTTGTATTCATACTCCACACCGAATAGTGTGGTTCATGAAAACACTCACTATGTTCGCCACTAACGTTACCCCAATTCTGAGGAAAGAAATCCAGGTGTATTTTCAAAAAGGGAAATTTCAACGATATATTGCACCTCAACTGCTCATATTAATGCATCAGATCTTCAAGTTTCCCAAAATTTTAAGCTTTGAAATTCTAAAGCAATTTCCCAGTGTCGCTTAACATTGATTTAAAGTTCTTAAGCTGATGGTCTTTCAAATGCAGACGGATTTGTCGACTAATAAACATGCCTGTCATTACTTTCTCAAAGCTGAGCATAGAGAACATAAAGAGCACCATGAAACAATATCTAAATATTAAATATCACCAAAAATATCGTGCCTATTAATCGAGTGATGATGAAATATGAAACAAGTTGTGAGGGCGAAAAGGTTGTTGAAACTAACTGCCTCTTGCACGGAGCTGCTGCCAGCTAAGACATGATACAGAATAATATCGTTTATGCTGAGAATGACAAAATAAAATATTAGATTGAAGACATTAGACTGTACTCAATGAAAAAAAAAATTTTTTCATTTATTTATTTTTTGTTTTTTGCTTCCTGGTTTTAAATACTGCTGGGATTTCTGAACTTGGTTAAACGACTTAACGTTTCGAAACTTTTTGGACCAATGATAACAGATAAAATTTTTAGGAGCTGACCAACTTACTCTAAATGACACTGCCCCACAAAGGAGAATATCTACGTAAAGGAGAATATCTCTGAATTTGTATTATCTAATAATTTTTGTTCCTTTTGCAGTCCCGACTTAAATCCTCTTGCTTTGGCTTTTGAAAACCTTCCAAACAATT
>SEYY01007689.1:22500-32500 GCA_009176605.1 Armadillidium nasatum
CTCCCTTCCTTTGGGTTTCCTCCTTCTCTTTGCTTACTATTGTCTAGTTTTCTCTCAGATCGTTCCATTTCGGCAGTTGTAGATGGAGCGACCTCTTCCTCCTTTTCTGTCAACTGTGGTGTTCCTCAGGGTTCTGTTTTATCTCCAACCTTATTCTTACTTTTCATTAACGATCTTCTCCACTGCACTTCTAACTCTGTTCACTCTTATGCTGATGATTCAACTCTTCATTCTTCTACTCATTTCAAATCTGCTCCCTCTTTTGCTTCTAGAGTTGCTTCTCGTCTTCAACTTTCCAATTCTATTCTTGCCGATCTGGATGGGATTTCCCGGTGGGGTCATAGCAACCTTGTGAAATTCAACTCTTTAAAAACTCAACTTCTTCACATCTCCCTCTCAAAAAAACCTCCTAACTTTCCTATCCTCTTCGATGGCTCTCCCGTCTCACCTGTAAATAACATTAACATTCTTGGTCTAAACATAAACAACAAACTATCTTGGAAACCACATATCACAATGGTTGCTAAAGCTGGCCTCTAAGAAGCTGGGAGTTCTGTTCAGATTGCGAGAATTTTTCTCTTCTGAACAGTTACTCCAAATATATAGGGGTCTTATTCGCCCTTGTATGGAGTACTGTTCTCACATTTGGGGGGGCTCCGGCTCCTCCTCTCTTCTGGATAGGGTTGAGTCAAAAGCTAAAAGATTAATTAACTGTCCCCTACTTTCAAACTCTCTTGACCCTCTGTCTCTGCGACGTGACGTTGGCGCGCTATCTCTTTTCTACAGGTACTACAATGGCAGGTGCTCGTTGCACAAGGGGTGCCCTGCTTTCGCACCAATTTTGTGTGGAAGTGGGAAATCCCAGACTGGCCCGTTGTGGTACCTCTTTCTTTCCAGCCACCTCTATTCTGTGGAACTCTCTACCTTCATCTATTTTTCCTTCTGTATTTAACCTTCCACTCTTCAAGGCTTCCGTCTGCGCCCACCTGAGGGCTGTGCGTTAGGTGTGTGCGTTTGCATGTGTTTTGTCTCTATGTGTGTGCCCCCTCCTTGAAAAGGGCTCTGCCCGTGAGCGGTGGCGTTCTGTAAAAAAAAAAAAATATATATATATATATATATATATATATATATATATATATATATATATATATATATATATATATATATATATATATATATATATATATATATATATATATATATATATATATATATATATATATATATATATATATATATATATATATATATATATATATATATATATATATAGCTCAGTCGATCGAGCACTCGTGATAGCAATCGAGAGGTCCAGGGTTCGAGGCCTGGCCGGAGTGGGAAATGTGAGCGATTTCTCCTTGCGCATAGCTCCGAATGACTCAGTCGTTAAACGAGTACATCAGTGGAGTGCTCTTGCCACTGATGGGAATAATCTCCGGCATCCGCGATAGGCCTGGCCCAGCCAGCGGTATCCGCCGTGGGCCCTTGAAACCCAGGGATCTTCCTCGAAAGATCCCACTGACAGGACTTAGTCCTACCTGGGGGAAGGTGATTATTATTTATTATATATATAAAATGAATGAATATCTGGTGTATTTAAAATTTTAAAAAAAATTTAAAGAGAATGACTTTGCAATCTCCACTTACAACTTTTGTCATTATCCTCATTAAAAGTCATAAACATTTTTTTTATATGTAACAAATTCTCTATTAATTAGCTATTATTTTCCACGTAAATCTTAGTATAAAACCTTAATAACATAGGTAACACTCTTTACAATCTTTCACACTTTCATATGCACGCTCGTACACACACACACACACATATATATATATATATATATATATATATATATATATATATATATATATATATATATATATATATATATATATATATATATATATCATACGGTGTGCAAAGACCAAAGGCCTTCCAATTTCTACCAGAGTTGGGAAATATCAGATCTTGATCGTTCAAGTCCTAAATGTCTAGATACATGGTGTTTGAAAGTATGCAAGTCAAAGGAAACTGGGAAAACAGACAACGGGAGTGTGTTGGAGACTTTACCAGTATTGTGCATGTAAGACTGAGCATAGCGGTTAAGTCTCAGGTCAGAGTATTGGACAGAGAAAGAATGATAATGTGTCTAAAGACGTGTCGCACGAACTCTTCTCAAATTAGGAGGTATGTGAAGGGAAAATTCAGAAGAGCAGTGTCCATTGTAATAGCGATAGTATAGAGAGAGTGAACCAACAATTCGGCGGGCAGAAAGAGACTGAAGAGAATTAGTAAGAGCGGGAGAGTTTTTGAGATGAAAAGTCCTAGACTCCACCTTTTCAAGGAGAGTTGTATGAATGGAACCACCTCAGATGGGTGACGCGTACTCCATACAGTAGTGAACAACACCCCTATACAGAGCAAGCAACTAGAGTGGCGGGAAGAAATTTCGAAGGCGCCTTAGAACACCAAACCTCTTAGAAGCTTGTTAAGAAAGAGAAGTTATGTGATCTTTCCAAGAAAGATCAAGAAAAAAAGAAACACTGAGGATATTAAGAACAGATGAAGGTTTGAGTTGTGTGTTTTCGAAGAAGATATTATAGTTGTGTGGGAAATTGTGTCGAGTAGAGATATAGAGAAACTGAGTTTTTGGAGGCATGTTTTCTCTGCCCCAATTTGAAATATGTGAAAGATCAGATGTTAGTTGCTCCAAGGCTATCCTCCTTGCGTCTATTAACTGAAGTTGAGAGGGGCGCCTTTCAAACTGAAAAGAGTAATGAAGGGTGGAGTTATCGGCATAGTAGTGAATAGGAGATGAAGTAATAGAGAGAAAGTTATTAATGAAAAGTAGAAAATGTTGGTGATAGGACAGAACGTTGAGGAACACCACTGTTAATAGATTTAAAGGATAAACGATGGCCGTCTACAACAGCTGCTATAAAACAACCCGAAAGGAAATTAGAGAAGGATAAATACCGAAATAGGGAAATTTAGAAATCATAGCTTTGTGCCAGACTCTATCGAAGGTTTTCTGTATGTCCAGCGTGACAGCGAAAGATTCAAAGAAATGCCGAAAAACGGAGGACCAAGAGTCAGAGAGAAGAGAAAGAAGATCACCAGTAGAGCGTTTCTTACGAAAGCCATACTGACGTTAAGAGATAAGATTAATGAAATGGGACGGTAGTTGGAGGGGTTGAGAGGAATGTCCCTTCATCGGCTCAGGCTGAAGGAACGAATGATTCCAGGAAGAAGGGAAGACTGAAGTAGAAAAACAGAAACGAAATAGTTTACCAAGACAGGGTGCAAGCTCGGAACAACAGTTTTGAGAACCACACGAGAAACCGTCAGGACCGTACGCCTTCTTAGTATTTAGCTCAGAGAGAGCAGAAATGACGTATTTAGAAGAAATTAAAATTGTCTGAGTTGAATTAGAGGCTAAAGTTTGAGCGAAGAGTTCGTCTTTAGAAGAAGGTCAAACGGCAGTTGTGCCGTCAGAAGTTACTAGAGGAAGGTAAGGGGAAGAAGCAAAGTTAGAGTTGACATTTTTTGCAAAGTGCCAGAAAGAGCGAGAAGAGGAACCAGGAAGATTATTGCATTTACTACGGAGAAAAGAGTTTCTGGTGTTACGGAGAATAGATTTTGCACGATTCCAGAATGATATATATATATATATATATATATATATATATATATATATATATATATATATATATATATATATATATATATATATATATATATATATATATATATATATATATATATATATATATATATCCTTTTATCTTTATTTATTCGTTTATTTCATTTTTTGTTTTGAAGAATATTTTATGAATGTGAAAAAGAACGAACAGTTTCCGAATGGTTGGTTGGCTGGTTAGTTGGTTTGTAGGTGTGTAAGATTTGCCTCTGGACGCGTTTCTTCATCCGTGATTTAAACCACGTTTCGTCGATATTTATCGTCCAAGTTTCCCATTTTCCGTTCGCAATTGTCACACTCGGTTTTAAGATTAAAAAAAAAGAAAAAAGAAAAAAGAAAAAGAAAAAATGAAAAATAAAAATAAAAATAAAAAGATGAAATAAATTCATACTTTGTTTAAAACATTCTTCTAAAATTGGAGTAAGAATTTACATTTCCTTTATGAGAGGCGGAATTCGGTCGAACGGAATTAAGAATATGCGAATTTTATCGACCATTACAAATGTGGGAAATAATGTTATGATATTTGGCGCGAAAGAGAATTGTAATTATTATTATTATTACTAAATTTATTATTCCTATTTTTATTATTATTATTATTAATTTTTATAAGTATTATTATTATTTATTATTTTGATAGAATCATTATTATTATTATTATTATTATTATTATTATTATTATTATATAAGTTAAAATTTAGTATTATTATCATTATATGCATTAAGATTTCTTTTAAATTAATTTAATCCATGTTTATATATAATAAATATATGCTTTATAACAGGAAACACAAACTCGTGGGACGTAATTTTCACCCAGGCAACACTATTCATTAGAAACAACTGTAACAATATTTTGTAGCTTGAATGCTGCAAATATTCTATTTCAACTTAATAATAAAGTTGTTTTTCACTTTTATTTTTACTATTATTATTATTATTATTATTATTATTATTATTATTATTATTATTATTATTATCACAGTATTATTATTAAGATTATTATTGAATTTAGTAGTATAGGACCTACTTTTAAACTTTAAACCTGTAAATGTACGATTTCCTGAATAAAGTTTTGTGAATTGTGAAATATTATTATCTGTTAAATTTCCATTTCAATTTTTAAAAATTTCTTTGTTCTTCCAATTGCCAACCGTTTTCTTCTACAAACTTCAGACATCATCAGAGCTTGGATTCTAGTAAACGAATGATTTATTTTAATTTAAGATGTTAAGCCACAAGTTAATTTAGTCATCATTGTGTGTCGGTTTACTTACCAGGGTCTGACTGTACGTCGCCATTTACTGGTTACGCAACTGATTGATTTGCAAATGGGACATACCATATTCTACCACTATCATTTTATTCTGCATCCTCATATGAAGCTCAAAAAACTAAATACTAATTTTCAAATAACTATTCAAAATTTATAATCGAAATTAACTTTTGGCTTAACATCTTAAAAAATCATTCATCTACTAGAATCCAAGCTCTGATGATGTCTCAAGTTGACAGACAAAACCGGTTAGCAATTGGAGAACAAAGAAATTTTTTAAAAGTGGAAGGGAAATTTCAACTGATAATAAAATAGAGCTGAAGAACTTCTGAAATATTATTATTATTATTGTTATTATTATTGAGGGAAAGTTAATTTTTATATTCTTAATCGGAAATTTTTTATTTTTTTTAAACATATTTTGAATGTTTCGCCAAAAAGTTTTAAGCTATCAGCCCTGAAGTGTGTTTTAAAATTATTACTGACAAGACCTTATTTTGAATTTCCTGCATAGCTTAATTTATACCCAATATATTTAACTTTATATATTCGTATATATAACTATACAAGCTAATTAAAGTCTTTATTTAGTCCGGTTTCGAGTTTGAACCATATACGAATGGTAAAAATCGTAATTCAATAATAACAAATATTAATATAAATACATAATAATAGGCAAACAGTAAATATAAAACACATAAAAAACTAGATGTAAATATTTATGCAGTGTGGATAAGAAGACTGAGTAACTGGTGATTGGCTAATATGTAAACATGATAGTAAGATAAAATTATTTATGTAATACTCTAAGGTGTATATTAAATTTAACAGTTTATTCAAAAGTGTTGAAGTAACGAAAGAAAATGAATGGCAAGATGTTAGAAAATGTGTTTTAAAAATGCGATATTTACGAAGAATTAAATAAAGAGATAATATTTTTATATCTAACTCTATTTAAGCCAAAATAGCTTATATGTTACTCTGCCAACGGAATAAAGAATCCAATGCAATAGAAGAGTTTCTCGAACTAAAATAATTACCAGCTTGCTACAACTTTCTCAATAAGCAGATGAAATATATATTTTGATTAAAAATTTCAAATATAAACATAAAAATATTTTTAAAAATGTTAAACTGTTTATGTTTATAAAAATATACTAAGAACATATCAATGTTTGTGGAAATTATATTGTAAGTGAAATAAATAGATGAAAAAACAAACTGTTTTCAAATATGAATGAAACTAGACCTAAATCGTCGGCAGTTCAAACGGTCGACAAAAGGTGTTGATCATTATTCTTTTCAGTTTGAAGTATCTACGAATTTGCCATGCGTTAAAATAATTGTGTCGACCGTTTGACCAACATCGTATTAATTTTTTTTTTTAATCGATACAATATCGTATTTTAGTTTTTATCGATAGGTAAGCCTATTTTTCATTTTCATTGACATTTAGACCTATTTTTATTATCACTATTAAATTAGCAAATGCATGGTACACGAACATGTGTCTACCGGGGGAAGGGGGCCTGTGCCCCCAGTTCTCCCCGACCAGTGAGTGTTAGTTATGATGAGTTTTTATATGAACCTAATTCGTACTTTCAGAAATAGCCTATATACTATATAAACCTCTCTCATATATATATATATATATATATATATATATATATATATATATATATATATATATATATATATATATATATATATATATATATATATATATATATATATATATATATATATATATATATCGATTTACTGTGTCGACCATTTGGACGAGTTGAGAAAAAATGTCGACCATTTGACGTGTCTACGTTTTGGCGTATATATAATTATGCAAAGGCTTTAGACGGCTTGATTCGTTTTTCAATTTGTCCTGTCGACCATTATGGGTATTCCCCATATGAATTATATAATATGACCGAAGTGCATAAATATTCGATGGTGATTGAAAGAACATAACAGAATATGAAAAAAGGGAAAAATGAACAGAGTAAAATGTATAAATAAAGTTCATTGAAAACACACACATGAAAGCACGCACATACACCCAGGCACGCACACACGCTAAAATGAAATAGTTGTAGACTAAATTGCAGGATATTGTTTAGGAAATATAAATACCTCTAAAATATCTAAGACAGTTTTACGAATGCATTTCTATTCAACTTTGAAAAAAAAGTCTTTAAAGAGAGAGAGAGAGAGAGAGAGAGAGAGAGAGAGAGAGAGAGAGAGAGAGAGAGAGAGAGAGAGAGAGAGAGAGAGAGAGAGAGATAGATAGATAGATAGATAGATAGATAGAGAGAGAGAGAGAGAGAGAGAGAGAGAGAGAGAGAGAGAGAGAGAGAGAGAGAGAGAGAGAGAGAGAGTTCTCCTAAAGAAGGTGGTCATAAAGAAGACGAGATGAGAATGATAGAAATCCTATATTTACAAACTCAAAAAAAGATAAACAGTTAAAGGATACCAATACCATTGTTTAAGTTATCTTGGGAGATTTACAACCCCTTTTTATTTACAAAAGGAAAAGTAATAATAATAATAACAATAATAATGATAATAATAATAATAATAATAATAATAATAATAATAATAATAATTATAATAATAATAATAATAATAACTAGTATCAGCATCATTACAATGATAGCAGTTATGAGTATCAGTATTATTAGAAACAGTGAGAGCAATAATAAGTTTCAGTATTATTAGAAACAGTGGTATTAGTTAATGTTACTGTAATAATAAAATTCCATAAATAGCGATTACATTAACAAACAATAAAATACAAAGTAATAAAATTTAAAAAATAAAAACATTCTACATAAATTAATCCGAGCATTTAAGTATCTTAAAACTGCACCTTTAAATTTAAGATCTAACTAGAGGAAAGATTGTAATTTTATCGTTTTGATACACACACACACACACAAACAAAAACACACATACACAAACGGAGAAAAAAATAGGACCGAAAGAAAGAAGATTTCAAAGGATGGCCAGATTGTCTCAAATGAGAGACTTGAGAGAGATTAGTTGAAAGCTACAACTGTCAGTTAAAAGAGACAATAATTTTAAATGAGTAGGCTACATACCACCAAGTTAGGAATCCATATATATATATATATATATATATATATATATATATATATATATATATATATATATATATATATATATATATATATATATATATATATATATATATATATATATAGGAGGAGCCTTTTTGGTGAAGGCCGCCTGTGTGGTGATGCCGGTTGGCAGCCTCGACTGTTCCATTAGGCCTGGTGGGAGGCTCTTGGTAGCCTCGACTTTTCATAAGGCCTGTGGGAGGCTCTTGGTAGCCTCAGGGAAGAGCAAAGGGAGGTAACAGCAACAGCTTCTTCTTGATCCCTGGATAGTTGTTTCTGAGCCATTTGCTGTGTTAGATAGCCGAGGACATAAAACTGTCAAGCTATCTATTCACAGTTCTTGGAGGTGGCTCTTCTGTGGGGACTTCTTTTTCCTTATTGGGATTTCATCTTCTTGGTGCTGCTGCTGCTTCTTCTTCTTTCTTCCTTCTGACTGAATTATCTCTATTAGTGTGGATGTAAGGAAAGGCTGGTTATCCACTTTGGTTATTTATTTTCCCTAATTTTAACAAAAATTGTTTACAACGTTACTATTATTAAAGTTTAACAAATTCATATTAAAATAACATATAAAATTTTATTTATTTAAAGTTGTAAATATTGTTTTATAATAGATTTAAATATTATATTTTAAAATACATTATAATTAAACTTTCTAACATAAACATTTTTATTTGAAATATAATATGTAAAAGAAATAGATTTTTATATTTTATAATAGTTTATCATAATGGTTTTAACTTGATTCAAATTTGGCGGTAAAATAGTTTTGGCGGGAGAATTAGATAAAAGACCGCCAAAAGTCAATTAAGAAATTGATATGGTAATAATTTAAAATTTACACTATATTTTATATGTTTTATTTTTTTAATTAATAGTTTATATTTTTATATATTTATTATAATTATTTTTATTACAGAAAGAAACTTTATTTTTAATTATCACAAGGTTATATGTGTCTTTTCTTATTAAAAACTATATTAACACTTTTTCACATAATTCTCACTAGTTAACGCTTTAAAATGTTTCCGATTAAAGAAAACGTTATTTTGTATTTTGGGTAACTACACTATATATCAGTTCCCCATCGAGACACGGAGTGAACATCTTCACGGAAGCGTACTCGACGGAGGGGGTTTCTTCTGGAAAGTGTACTCTTGAGATTAGGAACCACTGGATAAAGAGTCGTCGTCGTAGTAGGAACATCAGGTGCATCAGAGGTAGGAACATCAGGTACATCGATAGCTTCTACTGTTACCGGAAAATGCGGGACAAAAGTTTCTGCTATGATGTTTTCTTTCTTTTGTTCATGTGATGTATTGGAGGACGACTACTCTTCGTTTGCTGGTTAAGGAGTAGGAAGAGTCACTTTCGAAGATAGTTGTTAAATGTGCATTCTTTGTAGGTTTTTCGTCGGTTGTTCTTTGTTGGTTATTTTTCGTAGGTTGTTTTTTATTGTAACTTCTTTGCAACAGAAATCCAAAGGGACAAATTGACCGTAAAACATCCGGTGTAGAATTGCTCCAAAAGACGGTCTAGCTGCTGTCCGTTATTTTTTTTTTTAAGTTGAGGTGAATTGAGCCAGAAGAATTTGGTATTTGAAGTTAGGCTTCTTAAAGGATTACGTGGTTCTTGTGGTATGTGTTCTTGTTGTAAGGACAAGAATCCACGTTGGAATGGAGGGTCCAGAGAAGGTGGGTGGCTTTATTCCTGTAACAGAGATGACTTGCTCTTGAGGTAGCTGGTGGTAGTGAGAAGCCATGAAGACGGGCAGCGTAGTCCTTGTGAAACATCCATAAAGTCCCGATGTTGAAGGGAGTTGGGCTGGTAGGCTCAACTTGTGGTTCAGGAATTCGGCTGGTAGACCGAACTTTTGGACTAATCGCTGG
>SEYY01007689.1:45000-48487 GCA_009176605.1 Armadillidium nasatum
ATATATATATATATATATATATATATATATATATATATATATATATATATATATATATATATATATATTATTATATTTCACTTATCACATTTCCCACTTTCGTGGGGTGGTGTCCGCCATAATTCCCTCACAAACATACCCATTCCTACCTTTCACCTCCGCCTTCTCTCTCTCTCTCTCTCTCTCTCTCTCTATATATATATATATATATATATATATATATATATATATATATATATATATATATATATATATATATATATATATATATATATATATATATATATTAAATCCCTTATCCTCACTCGTGAATCACCGAATATATTAAATTGTGAAAATACGCCATTTTTTTTTTCTTAAAATGTGATTTTGGATATTAAGGAAACATTCATACTTATGTGATGCTGCTAAACTGTTATATCTACTATATCCTTGTCTGTTCTTTCCAGGTTGTATGTCAGTGCATTACAGGTGTCCTTTGATGGTTCGGTGGGAAGTCAATGAATTGAATGACAATTTTAGATTTTCCATGAAGATAAATCGTTAGAGTCAATTTAGGAAGTATACCTTTAGCCGTTATCTAATTATTTGATGTTTGGAGAACATCAGCATTGATTTAATTTGACGTGTTCCCTACATTTATTTGGCATATCATCAGAAAACAAAAAATAAAATTGAATGACAGGTCGACAGACCAACAGCAAAGAGTATTGTGTCAAAAAACACAAGAACCACAGTAAAAGTGACAGCAGGAGTAAACATACGCCATGAAAACTTAAAATAGCTTGCCCACAGATATTAGGTTGGAACAGATGAAATGTACGGTTTTATGAAGAAACTCGAATAAAATGAACTATTCAACATTTATTTAATCAAACTATGCTCCATTGGCTTCAAACGCCTTTACCCAGCGAGATGCCAAAGAGTAAATGCTATTTCTAAAATGCTCAATGCCTTTTGATGATATGAATTTCTCAAAGGATTCAACTGCAGCTTCAAGGTTTGATAACCTCTTATTCCTCAAATACAATTCAAAATTCTTGAAAAGATAGTAATCGGTTGGAGAAAGATCTCGTGTGTAAGATGGGTGCGGTAATATTTCATATCCAAGATCTGTAAATTTTTTAATTAACAGTAGTTTAAAAAATATTTAAATTCCTATAGAAAAATCACTCTCAATTGCTTTACAGAACATCATCTCTTTAAGAGGGGTCAAACGAGGCTCAGATGAGTAGTGTGGACTTACATTTAACGCAGGGAGATGGTCAAGCTTCAATTCCGAATGCTAAAATGTAAAAAATTTTGACAGAGGTTGCTAGAGATAGGTCTACTCAAGATCTAGCACGAATTCTAAATTTCATGTTACAACCTAACATTACAAGACAACAAATGTGATTCGGCAATTACCGCACCTTTAACCACAGATATTATATCAGTATTGCGAAAAAGATTTATGGAAAAAAGATGGTTAAATATGGTAGCCTGAAGACTGTAGCAAATCCGATTGTCTTCCTTTATTTAATTTCACAGGAAGCTGAATTCATCAATAAGAAACCCATAAGAGTATCTACAATCAAGTCTGTACGGTACTGACAATCATAAATGAATGAGAATCTGTAAAGATTTGGGTGGCCATACATTGATACTCAGCTCGTCACTATCGTTACTCCCAATGGTAGAAGTTAAAATTTAGAATCTAGATCAGCGATTTTATAATCAATTTCATTTTGCGGATCGTTGAACAAGGCAAGAAAATTTTCATAATGCTAAACATCAAAATCATATGACCATTTGTAAATACTATAAATATAGATCATAGATTTGAGATAATGTTATGATGTATAAAAACAATTTTGTGCAATGTGCAATGTGTGTGTGTGTGTGTGTGTGTGTGATTTCTTCATTTCTTATAAAGTATATTCAATCACAATTATTATGATTTTAAAAATATTATTTTGAAGTTTAATTTGTTAAATGCATCTTATTTGATTGATGTTTAATATTATAATAATAATAATAATAATAATAATAATAATAATAAAATAATAATAATAATAATAATAATTATAATTATAATACTGATAATACTGCAATAATTAATATTAATAATAATATTGTAATAATAAAAATATAATAGTAATAACAATAATAATAATAAACCATAAATATGCATTCTAATAAATAATTCATTATTTAAACAAAGAAAAATGTTTAAAAAAAATGGCAAAATAAAAAAAAGCTTTAGAGTCAAGTATGTAATTAAAATTAGAGAGTGAGAGAGTGATAGTGAGAGAGAGTTAGAGTGAGATAGTGAGTGAGTGAGTGAGTGAGGATGAGAGTGAGGGATAGTGAGAGTGAGAGAGAGTGAGAGTAAGATTAAGAGAGAGAGAGAGAGAGAGTGAGAGTTAATGAGAGAGAGTGAGAGAGAGAGAGTGAGAGATAGAAAGAGAGAGTGAGTGAGTGAGAGAGAGTAAGAGAGAGAGAGAACAAGTAATTAATATTGAGAATGTTAAAGAATTTCTTCAAACATAAGTAATAATATATTACTAATGAGAATAAATAAAAATTTTGTTAATTGAAATATTCAAGGAAATAAAACTCTTGACTTTTCTATTATTTACATTTTTTTTAAATTTAATTATTCAATTTTCTTTTGTGTTTTCAATAGTCTTTATTTACATACCAGTATATATATATATATATATATATATATATATATATATATATATATATATATATATATATATATATATATATATATATATATATATATATATATATATATATATATATATATATATATATATATATATATATATATATATATATATATATATATATATATATATATATATATATATATATATATATATATATATATATATATATATAATAGAATAATTTTCATTCATTAAAATTATAAACATTGGATTTCTATTTCAAATGAAATTCCAAGAAAAGTTTGAATCTCATTTTCTTTGAATGGAGAGGTCTTTTCATTCATAAGAAAAAGCTCGCTAAATACATTCGCGCGCAAGAAATCATATAAACATATACAAGTTTACAGGAAAACAATTCTATATTAATTCTTTTAGTATATTCAAATGTTTACTAACACGGTAATTAGTATATTTTAATATGGCGCAAACGAAAATAAATTAATTTAATTAATTGAAAAGTTATGAAATATCTGAAATTACTCGGAATAAATTTCGAAATAGTGAAAAAATAAAAGAAATGAAATGAATAAATGAAAAGTGAACGAACTTTAAATTCAATATATTGTTTAACAAAAAAGTCATAGACGGAAAGGTATTTTCTTCTCTATTTTGGACTGTAAAGAGTTAATGGGAAATTATTACTTAATTTTTTTTTATTTTTTAAATTAAATATGAAAAGTTTGATACTTGTCCTTGCTTATTTTTCAACCCAAATAAAGCTAATATTTTACAGTTATAACAAAATCTTTAATGTATTACTAATTTAT
>SEYY01007690.1:10000-15000 GCA_009176605.1 Armadillidium nasatum
TATATATATATATATATATATATATATATATATATATATATATGTGTGTGTGTGTGTGTGTGTGTGTGAGTGTGTGTGTGTATGTGTAATCGTATTAAACTTTCAAACTCTTTATAAAAATCAGATATACTGCATACACTCTCGCACAGATGCAAGAAAAAAAAATGTAATATTCCCTTTATAGAAAGGCTGCCAAAAAAGTATTCTTTTTTTTTGCTAAAATTTATTGAGGGTGTGCATTTAATGGCAATTCAGAGGCATTTATATCGTTTTTCCATTCACTCTAATTGGTCACTTAAAAAAGATTTACCATTATGCGATAATAAACATAGCGGAATTGGATGTACTCCTAAATATTTGGTTAGAAATAATAAAAAGAGAGTGGATGATTTGATGCGTGGGAGAATGAAAGAGTAGTAGAAGAAAGTAGAAGAGTGTGAGAGTAGGAAGTGGAGAGAGTGAAAGAGGAAGAAGGAGAAGGAAGTTGGAAGGGTGTAAGGGGGAAAAATGTGGGAGTAAATCCAAAATTACCCCATAAGGTAAGTTTTTGCAAACCTGTGGAAGAGATAATGAAGAATGAATGAGATGGAGGGAGAGTTTGATTTAAGGAAGAAGATATTAAGGGTTTGAAGACAATGGTATCCAAGGGATGAAATTAACAAGTAAAATGTAGAACTAACAGAACCAATTCATGCCTAAGGATTAAAAGGAAAAAATATTTTAAAATGTAGAACAAAATAACTGGAATCATGTGGAAGAAATTCCCAGATGTCAATTCTGAACAATAGCAACCCCGAAATTCTTTCCTGATCAGCTGAAGAATTGGTATCTCGGAGGAACGAATTCATATGAAGGAATTATCATTTTCGTTTCAGTAAAACCTTGCTTTAATAATAAATTAGTGTTATTATGAGTAATAAAATGATGTTAAGTCTTAAACGCACCAGACAACACTTTGGAAAACAATGTTTCAGAAACAATTTCGGACACATTGTTTTCAGAAACCCTCGTAAACAATGTTTCAGAAACATTTCGGACACATTGTTTCAGAAACATTTCGGACACATTTTTTCAGAAACATTTCGGGAACATTCTTTTAGAAATACTTCAGACACATTGTTTCAGAAACACTCGGAAACAGTGTTTCAGAAACACTTCGGACACATTGTTTAAGAAACATTTCGGACACATTGTTTCAGAAAAGCTCGGAAAGAATGTTTCAGAAACAATTCGGTCACATTGTTTCTAAAACAATTCGGACACAATGTTTCAGAAACACTTGGAAACAATGTTTCAGAAAAATTTCGGGCACAATGTTTCAGAAACACTCGGAATCGGTGTTTAAGAAACACTTCGGACACAATGTTTCAGAAACATTCGGAAATAATGTTTCAGAAACACTTCGGACACATTGTTTCAGAAACATTTCAAACACATTGTTTAAGAAACAAAGAAACACTTCAGAAACATTGTTTCAGAAATGCTATGAAACAATGTTTCAAAACAATTTGGTCACATTGTTTCAGAAACAATTCGGACATATTGCTTCAGAAACACTTTGGACACATTGTCTAAGAAACACTCGGAAACAATGTTTCAGAAACATTTCGGGCACAATGTTTCAGAAAAACTTCGGACTCATTGTTTCAGAAACACTCGTATACAATGTTTATGAATGTATTTTTTTTTTTTCCTTTACCGAAAGATTTGCGCAAAGTTTACTTCGTTTCCGAGATACTTTCTCTCACAGGTAAACTGTTTCCAAACAAGAAAAATGAATGTTTTCCATTAGTTTAGTTCCATTAGGAAAGAATATTTTTTCTTTCTCATTTGAAGTAGAAAAAAATAGAGACTGTTTTCCATTTTTGTTAACTTTCATTAAACATGTCTGTCATAAACCTTCATTTCCTGTTTCATATAAAAGTTTTTTAATAAAACTATTTGCTGGCTTTACTTATTTTTAAATGTAACAGTAGGATTGGTAATGTAAGTTTGTAAGGCTAGGTTAGGTTAAGTGAGTAATTTATGTTTTTGGATTACTTGTTAGTTTGTGGTAATTTTGTTCTACATTTCCTTTTGTTTGGATCATTATGGCTCGTTTTATAATTTTATATGAACAAAATTTAAAATTCAAGTTGAATGTAATTCAAAAAAGCGGAGGAGCGTTCAAGAAATTAAAATTATATTTCTTTTTAATACAGAATATAATAAAGAAATTATAAAAATTTATAAAGAAATTATTTTCATTATTTCTCCAATGAAGAAAAAATATTTAAATATTTAAGATTATTTATGAACTTAGCTTTTGTTTTCATTTTACCGATTTTTATTTTAAATCTGCTGTCTCAATTAAAGAGTTTTGAACAGTAAAGGGTTTCCTAAAGATGATAGGATGTTGGGAAATATAAAGGGAAAAAAGAAAGCCTATGTATTAAAAGATAAAGTGGGAGGACGGAGAGAAAAAGAGAACGGGGGAAGGATAAGAAAGAATGAAAAATAAAGGAACTACTTGAAAATAGTGCGGAATAGTACGTTCAGTTAATTTCAAGTAAACATGTGAATCCTGTTGAAAACGTCTTGAATAAAAAGATATGAACAATTGAATTAACTTTATAAATTACACAAATACACACACATGTTACCACAATATGTGTTTGTTGATTTTAAAGCAAGAAAATGATTGAAAATTTCAACACACTATGAACAGATTTTTAATGACAACAGGAAGTTCATAGCTTCCTGTCAGCGTCAAAATCGAAAATTATTATAATGCAAATTTTCTAGATATTCGGGTAAAGAAAATAAGATGCTACGCAATATTTGGGCTTTCTGAAGGCAAAAGAAAATTATATTTTATTTTTCATGACAAAAATTTTATGGCCTTTATTTAAAACTCGCTACCAGAAAGAGTACATGGAAGAAATTACTGGAATTGTTGAAGAGTATATTACTTGTCGGTCACACTGGGAATTTAACTGCATTCCCAATTTAAGTCAGAAAAAAATGGTAGGACAATTAAAAGGATGTGTCAACTGTTAATTAGTAAATTAAGTTAAATTTTTTTTTTTTTTGATATGCTAGCGAATATTGGTAATATTTTCTTATGAAAATCAAAATTTATATTTTTTTCGCTATAAAAATAAATAAATAACATTTTAAAAAATAAATAAGTAAAATAGGAAAAAAGATTTAAGGACTCTGAGAATCCTGTTTCTATAAATCAAAATTTGACCTGAAGAGTTGCCAATTACCAGTTAAGGGAATCATTAACAGAAAAGTTAACTTCAGTAACTGTTAATCTTTAATTCAAAATTTTAGCTTCGTTGACGTTAATTCGTTAACTTTTTTCTCAATTAACGAAGGTAACGTTAGTCAATTAACATCATTTTTTTTTTAATTAAACCTCTCACAGAATGTTTTATAAACAAATAAATCAGTAAATGGATATATAATAAATAAATAAATAAACAAACAAATAAATAAGTTAGGAATTATTACATTTGTATTAAATTCTGCATCTGCTTTGTGTTAACTATTTTACTTGTAAATAAAAAAATTCTCTGTACTCCTGTGTCTACTATTGTTTTCGATATTATAATTCATTAATGTTTCTTCAACTTCGCCCTCCATGACAATCCTGACAAAGAAAGTTTGGTCGTTCGTTGTCTAATTTGCGCAGACAGTGGAACCGGAACTTTGAATAAAAGGCTGCTGCTAGCTGACTGTCCTGGTTCTTCATGTAGCGACTGTCACCTTGTGGTGACAGTAGCTACCAGAACGTAATCCAATGACTTACAGATGAGTAAACAATGCATCATGGTTCGGATCTATACTAGAGTGATAGCTACTGTGGGAAGGAGAATTCCAAAATAGACGCTCTTCTCTCTCTCTGAAACGTCTCGAGAGAGACAGCTACATGAGACATATGGCTGTCTCATGAACTGTGTGTACATGACTTTGAACCACTCCTTCAGGAAAGCTGTCTCATGGTAATCGAAATGCGAGCATTTCCCTTAGAGAGAAAGTTTAATAAACTGTTTGCTGCCTGGATGTTGTTAAGAATGACAATAGAATCGTACAAAGCATTCCACCTTATTTTGTCAGGGACCACCAGCCTCTGGCCAGAGCCTTCTCTAAGTATTCCTTCCCTGAGCAATGAATATTACATGACCCATGATGACGGTTCTTTTGTAAAGGGCTTTGAAGAAAGCGTCTTCAAAGTCCATGAGCTTGAAAATACTCTTATTCCAATTTAGAGTTGCAACTAAATTAAAGGTATGATCCGCAAAGTTCATTTAAAATGCTAAAATATGGTTTTGTTCTTCATCAAGAAGTTCACCGAGGGTTACGATTCTGAGGTGTCTTCATCGTTAGCCGAGTCGTCCTCGCCATCTGTCAGCATCGGTTATTTTGACAACATTGCAAAGGCCAGGCAACAAATCCTTCTGACCACCATATTAGGTGAAAGTCCTTACAAAGCTGGACATGTTGTTCTAACTAATTTGTCTTGAACATTAATGTACTAGTGGACTTTGATCTTGCTCCTCGTTATGACATCGTAAGAATGATGAGGACAGATATATAACAGACAAATACAGATAAGATATAAATGAGGACAGCATACTTCCCAACGATGGATTTTAGGTTATTCTAGAGAGCTGTTATGCCGATGAAAGATCTAAAACAAAGAAATAATAAAAGAAGTTATATATATATATATATATATATATATATATATATATATATATATATATATATATATATATATATATATATATATATATATATATATATATATATATATATATATATATATATATATATATATATATATATATACGTGGAAATGAGTGAAATATGTATAAGTCTGTCTGTCTGTAAAACTTAGAATCCATTTACGTTCGACACTTAATTCAATTTTTTCCTTTAAAATAAAATCAGAAGAAGCAAATCTGAAGCGAATCTTTTTCGAATATTACTTTTAGTCTAATTCAATAAAA
>SEYY01007690.1:22500-37500 GCA_009176605.1 Armadillidium nasatum
TGCTATTCTTGCTGACGAAACAACAGATATATCAAAAACAGAACAGATAACAATATGCCTCAGGTCTCAGGTACGTTGATGAATCATACAAAGTTAAAGAAGAATTTTTGGAGTTTGTCCCCGTAGAGAGATTAACTGGACATTTAATTAGAAAAAAGACCGCGAATGTTGCAGAAATTAGTGAAAAAAAAGGCCGTGCACCGGGGCAACCAGGATGCCGGGTCATGGCGGCACCATCCCCATCATCGGAGGCCGCCAACTTCCAAGTGATGATGGGGTGAGGGGTGGATGAGGGGCATTCTTTGGATGCAACTCCTCGAAGCATCTCCGAGGCAGTTGAGTTTCGCCATTTTGTTTTGTTTTATAAAGGTAATGGAAGAGTAAGCGCTTGTAAATTTGTGGGAACGTGAAGAAATGGGGTGGAGAGGTAGTGGGAGCATAGACACTCCAGTATGAGGCGAAGGTACACTAGAGACCCTCTGAGAAGGTGAAACGCGAAAAGGAACGAACCAAAGGGCAACGGCGAATCAGGTTATGCCCAATGGGAGGTACTTGCATCGCTTCAGACGGCGCTACGTCCTCCCCCTATATATATATATATATATATATATATATATATATATATATATATATATATATATATATATATATATATATATATATATATATATATATATATATATATATATATATATATTAGCTATTGTCTTAGAAAATATTTTAAAAAATTTAATTGTAATTGACAGTTAAATTTCTCATTGAATATCTTTTGTTTTCAATGGAGAGAGAGAGAGAGAGAGAGAGAGAGAGAGAGAGAGAGAGAGAGAGAGAGAGAGAGAGAGAGAGAGAGAGAGAGAGAGAGAGAGAGAGAGAGAGAGAGAGAGAGAGAGAGAGAGAGAGAGACTTCACTTAAATTATAATTATTAATGAGATAAAAATGTTAGAGATATCTAATTGAAACATATATATATATATATATATATATATATATATATATATATATATATATATATATATATATATATATATATATATATATATATATATATATATATATATATATATATTAAAAATGTGCCAATAAGCAAATTCACTATTACCGATTTATCGGACGATTATTGGTTTTTTATACTGTAGATAATTAATATAATCGTTAGACTTATTCTGTAGGGTTATTATGTAGTGTTATACAAACTATGAAGAATATAGTAATTTCCAGTAAAAATACTGCAAAACACTTCACCATTCTGCTTTTGTAGATTAGTTATTATGAGCACACTCCCTTTTTCTGTTTCCATATATCCTATTATTTGCACACTGTATTGGTTTAGTTCGGCCTTTGAATGCAGAAAGAATCTTCTAAGCTCTGGCTAATTTTATTTTAGTTTTTTTTTTACGGTAGATTTTTTACATAGGATCTTTACGTGGGATCGAATCGGCGTTCTCAAGCACCCGAGTCAGTCAAAATACCGTTATTCCACGGTACACTGCACTGAACCATTCTGCTTCGATAGTTAGGAAGTATATCAAATAATTCTGATTTAGTTGTTACCAAATTGATGTAATTTTTCCGTTATTTTATTATTATTATTATTATTATTATTATTATTATTATTATTATTATTATTATTATTATTATTCCAAAATTCAAAATGTTTATTTTTAAGTTTTTTTTTGTTGTTTTTTTTAAGATGAAATTTAATTTCGTGAAGTGGGCCACGGAAAATTGTCCTCTAGTCAGGGTTTACTGACCACTGTTGTATATACGAATGTTCCTACATTAAATACTTAATAGTGAGGCTTTGTAGAAATATATTTGTTTATGTATATAAAAAGTTCACTCCTTATGGTTGGCAACTTCTCTAGGTAGTTTCTGAATAGAATCCGATGAGAGATCGAACCAAGACCCTCAAGCATGTGCGTCAATCACTTTACTGTTTTTGTAGAAAAATATTCTACTTATTAATGGAGAATTTATTGTGAAGCAATGCAAGGGAGATGCCAGTTTTTCAATAATTGTCCCATCAGTTCAAACTGCAAATATATTTTTATTACAAAAAAAAAATAAATAAATAAAAATAAGAAAAATAAAAGAAATTGAGTTGAAAAAATGAAATTTATTCAACAGTTGAAAAATTTAAAACTTCAACAGAGAAAAAAAGTTTTTCAACATATTTGAAATATAACTTTGTGGCTATCCTCTGTTTTCTTTATCAGATCCTAGATTTAAAATTAAATTTCATTGTACAAATATGGAAGAAAGAATAATGAAATAAAAACTTTAAATTTTTTGAAGACGTAGAAAAATGGAGACTAGAGAGGACTAAACAAAACAGTATTTCAGTTTTGGAGGTGATCAGGAACCCTCAAGGTCACATTTGATTTTCTATAATTTATTTAATGAATTTTGGTATAAAAACTTTAAGTAATGTATGTAACAAAGAAAGGAGCACAATAAAAGAAATTAAGCCCTATGCCTACGGGGGCAGAGTCCCCGTACCCACTGGTGAAGAATATAAATTTTAGAAGACGAACTTTATATACAAATTATCATCGTACGTTTGGCAGTTGAGTAATGACTGTCTCGTTCTGCTACTTCGCTGCGTACATAAAATCTTCATTTGAGTCTCTTTTATAATTTTATTATTATTATCATTTTTTTAAAAAAAAATATTTGCATTGTTCTCGGACACTCATTTAATTTTGCAAATAATTATTTACACCATTTGAAAAAAAAACAAAAAAAACTAAAACTCCCCGAATTGTTATTTAAAGCTTTTAAAAAAAAATTAATTTTGTGAAAAATGATTTCAAAATCTGTTGTTCAGAGAAGTATAAAGAGAGATCAATCAAGTCACTTATATCTCTTTAATTTGTCAAATTCTAGAAGCCAAATTCGTCGTCCATCATGCTATTACCTCAATTTAAAAAACTATGCCACCTACACCATCCTTTGCTTCTGACCCTCATATATATATATATATATATATATATATATATATATATATATATATATATATATATATATATATATATATATATATATATATATATATATATATATATATATATATATATATATATATATATATATATATATATATATATATATATATATATATATATATATATATATATATATATATATATATATATATATATATATATATATATATATATATAGGCTTAGGTGTAGATTGTTTCTGAGTTTCGATATTTTTTATATCGATATTTTATTTTAATCGATATTTTATTTATACACAAATTTTAGTTTAAGTTTCACTGTGATTGTGATAGGTAGTTTAAATATGAATCTATATATATATATATATATATATATATATATATATATATATATATATATATATATATATATATATATATATATATATATATATATATATATATATATATATATATATATATATATATATATAATGTTTGTATTTGTGCTGTAATACGGCCGTAGGCCTCTATGTCGCGGCAACGTTCTTGTATAGGTTAGGTCTCTTTTACGGCAACTTCGGTAGTTAAGATTATGATAAGTCGAACTAAGTACGCTAGAAAACTAAATTATAATAATTATAAAAATAATTAGAATATACATGAAATGAAAACTAAATAATAATAACACAAATATCAAAAAATTTGAATTGGCATATCGATGTTTCAATATATCGATATTTTCGAATATCGATATTTTCTAAAAATCGAAACTCAGAAACAATCTACACCTTTACCATATATATATATATATATATATATATATATATATATATATATATATATATATATATATATATATATATATATATATATATATATATATATATATATATATATATATATATGGTCAGAGTTTCATTAGCATCCACCCATAACTAAAAAACTACTAACCGTACATGAAAAAGGATTATATTTTTGAAATCCTTGGGTAATTTGTAGTAAGAAAACTATAAACATATGTTTAAAAAATGTAAAAATAAAATATATATATATATAAAAATGTACAATAACTTGAAAATTAAAATGTAGGGAGTGTAAAAAAACGACTTTAGTGCCTTTTATGACACGAGTTGGTAAGGATGTCGTCAAGTGATGAACTAAAAATTTAATTTAGGTGCTATACCAATCATTTGTCTACGGGGGGCTCTGCCCAGTACCCTCCGACCCGTGAGTGATGATATTGTCGACTACTTTTCCTGTCGACGATTTGAGGTATTTCCCATGTTTTCCAATTTTTCAAAATTTAACAAAAAACTTTGACATTGCCGAACGTACGATTCTTGCGAGGCTTATAAAAAAGTAAAATTTACTTGTAAAAAAATTTATTATAAACATTTATTTTTTATTTCCCAATTTTTCTTACCTAAAATTCGACAAGGATTTCAAAAATATAATCCTTTTTAAAGTACGATTAGTAGTTTTTGAGTTATGGGTGGATGCTAATGTAAAGTCTGGCCTATATATATATATATATATATATATATATATATATATATATATATATATATATATATATATATATATATATATATATATATATATATATATATATATAATATATATATATATATATATATATATAGTCATTTTTAAACCACAATAATAAAATAAAAACTAAAAAATTAAGACATTTTAACAAATAAGTTAAAATGGGATAAAATACTAAAGTTAAAAAAAAGATGACACGTAACGTTTCGGTGTAAAAAATTAAGACTCCCTCTTTCAGACGTGGATGAAGAATGAAATTTCATTCTTCATCCACGTCTGAAAGAGGGAGTCTTAATTTTTTATTTAATTATTTTATTGTTGATAAATAATTTTTATTTTAATACCAGAACACAAGTGGTTTTAGTGTTTTATAAATTGTTTGATATATATATATATATATATATATATATAATATATATATATATATATATATATATATATATATATATATATATATATATATATATATATATATATATATATATATATATATATATATATATATATATATATTGTGTGTATGTGTATGTGTGTGCGGGAATGAGCGTTGTCGTTTTAGTTAACTTTCCTCCAGCTTATTATAAACTTTAATTTTTTTCCCGTTTTCCAACTAAATCTTCGCTTAAAGTTGGCGTCTATTTGCATAATTCTGCTTTAGTAATATTTGACGTCCTCTTCGTCGAAAGTTTGTAAATAAACTCATATAAACATTATGCATTGAACAATGAATAATTGTTTAGTGAAAGAGACGCCAGGGGGCGCGCTCTCTCGGACGCCATATTTGTTACGTAAGAAAGTCAGAAATATGAGCTTTAAAATCGACGTATAGTTTTGTGTATTTCGTTAGAAGAAAATGGAAGTTTGTGTACGATTTATTTCGAAGCATTTTTAATGTTATATCCTAAATTAATTTTAAATAAAGAGTATCCAACCTCTTCGTATTTGTTGATTGTATGATGAGTTTGCAACAATGTCGTAGGTAGCCACGTAAATTTCATTTATCATTGTAAGCCTAAATACTTACATTCTCCACCCTATAACTCTCGTGAAAGTTTGAATATTTGTGTTATTCAAGCTTTTAATTTCAACGTAAAATATTTTTTTTCATAATTTTATAGCAATATTTTTCATACGGATTAAAATCTTCCAACACTTAAAAAAAATGACAACCTCTTGGCATTGTACGTACCAAAAACAATATTATGATGCATCTATATCATAAAATTATTTTATTTGGTACTTGTGAGTTTCACGCTCTAGACGTTTTTTCCTATTTGAATTTCTCATTAAATCCTAAAAACAAATATAAGAATTGTAACCTATGATTTAACAATATAGAAAATGGATAAAAAAAGTAAACAAACTTTAAAAGTAAGATAAAGATAAATAGATAGATAGATTACTAATGTAAATTCATGATGGGGTATCAGTTTTCTGCAGGGAGCTCTGTTCCCGTACGCACGACTCGTGAGCAGTGGTGAAATATTGTATATTTGATAATAGAAGTATCGCTGTAATATTTAAAGAAAGTTAAATAATAAACTACTAAAATAACGCAGAGAAATTTCCGACAAATATGTCCCAAAAATGAAAAAAAGGGCATTAAAATCGGACAAGCATCTGTAGTGTGAAACTCACAAGGGTCTTTAATTTTATAAGAATTACTCAGGTAGGAAAAGAGGAACTCTAAGGCTGTTCTATTCGAGACTCTTGCACAAAGCTGAATTAAATAATATAAAGAGTACCATATGATTTAATCTAACAATAAAATTTACTCTTGAATGTAATTTAAATCCACAGAAAGAATACTGAATGAGCCTATTACGAAAGATCACAATTTTCCAATCAACTGAAATTGTATTGATTAACAAAACCAACAAACAAACAAACAAAAGTAGACATTTCAAGAAAGTTTATCTTCAAACTTCCACAACGAGAGCAAAGTTTTTGCTTTGATGTTGTAATGATCTTAATTTAAGAATCCTTTTTGCTTTATTTAATCTTTGTGAAGATTCAAGATTGTTGCGTTCAAGTTTGGAGGCCTTTTAATTAAACCACTATATAGGTATATTAATTGGGTGAAAAGAAATTGATGAAATATAAGCAACTTTAGGCTACGAAAGAAATATTTTCCAATTTGCGCGTAGAGTTTATCTGTCAGTGATAAAAAAAAAAAAAAAAAAAATGAAGGCAATAGAATCAAGGATAATCATCTAAGTATTTTTAGTGATTTTTCAAAAAAAGATTTATAAAGCAATGATTAGCGAAGCATATTTGGTGAAATTTGGTCTTCTTCCCTGCATTGGGTTTTGCTCTTGAATTATAATAGTATTTGATCATAATAGAAATCGCGGATGTTTTTAAAATTGGATGAAGCCATAACGACCGAATAAAAGTGGGTTATCATATTAGAACTGTCATTTGTTTTTTCCATTATCATTTTGAGGTGCTTTTTTTCTTCGAGGGGGTGGGGAGGGATTCATCAATCAATTTATCATTCATCAATTCTCTAATATATTTATGGTATAGTGGTAAATTAAAACATCAAAGATAACATTTTCAGGAGCGAAGATAATATAATATAAAGAAACTAACGATATATAATTAAACAATCATGAAACAACAGAAAACAAGAAAACAAAAAACTGAAAAAAAAATATTAATAATAACAATTAAGCAAAAAAAAAGTTATAATAAAAGCAAAATAAAAAGAAGTGATAAAAACAACTAAGTTATATTATCTTCAAAAAGACATTAAATAAAAATATAAAACAAGAAGAAAGTCTTAAAACGAATGAATCAAAACAATTAGTAAGGAAACAAATTAAAAAAAGCAAAATAAAATAACAAAATAATAATTCAAACAAAAAAAAAACAGTTATACTTATAATAATAATTAAAATAATTTCAATAATAATAAAAACAATAGTAATAATAATATAATACTAATAATAATAATAATAATAATAATAATAATAATAATAATAATAATAATAATAATAATGCTATAAACAAAAAATTATACCATCGAAAGACAAAACAAAAACAACAAAATAATTTCAAGAAAATACTTAAAACAAATGTTAGCCAAAGAAAAGAGAAAAAAAAAAGGAAATTAGAGAAAAGAAAAAAAAGAAAACAGAGGCAAAGAGAAAGAAAGACATAAACAAATTAAATTACATTAAAAATGCGAACATTAATTTGGCTATTTTCCAAAATTTAAAACATTATTTTTCTCTGCTTAAAATGATAAGAAAAAGACAACTTCCCAAAAAAGGACAAACCTTAAAAATGATGGCGGAAAAGGGACAGCTAAAGACCAAACAAAGGACAACCCTAATATGATAATCCAATTTCATTCATTTTTAATGTCTCATTCCAATCTCAAAACATCGGCATTTTCCAGTGTGATGAAATCAAAACAATCATTCAAAATCTTCCTTTTTAACATAAGTTAACATAAACTTTGATTATTATTCTTTTATATATTTTATTATCTTTAATACCATATTTTTATTTGTTCCGCTCTAAAGATTTCAATTTGCATATCAGAGTTTTATCTACTCAGAGATGAAAATGACGATTTCCTTTAATGCTCGGACTTCCCTTTTCCTCTTTGAATTCTTTTTGAAAGAAATGTTGTAGCAATCTTTTCATACATTTACTCTTTCTCAATTATTATTATTATTTTTATTATTATTATTATTATTATTATTATTATTATTATTATTATTATTATTATTAATATAATCTCTTTTTCTTCCTATATTTCGTATCTATTTAGTTTCTTTCGCTGTCTTTGATATATATATATATATATATATATATATATATATATATATATATATATATATATATATATATATATATATATATATATATATATATATATATATATATATATATATATATATATATATATATATCACAAGTTAATATGCGTATGTAAAAATTTGGTGTCAAAATGTTTAACTTCAATAAAGATCTTTGAAATTTCATCTGTAAATTTAAAAAATAGGGCGAGAATTCAAACCCTGGGTTATTATATGTAAACAAAATGAAAATCCAAACCATTATTTTTTTAAAATCTTTTCCAAGCACCACACCTTTGTTTATTAAAATTTTGTAATAGATTTATCTCTTTGGTAAAGCCCTATAATTTTATTGGAATTTACAATCCAGACTCATTTTTTTTTTATTATTTTCTTCGCTATAACAATGGCTTCCAAATTCAATTCCCTTTTTATTTCATTCATTTTTCTCTTTTTTTTCGGGCGTGTTTTTGAGCAACTCTCAGTTTAAAGGAAAAAAATATTGACTGCCAATTTCTTTGGTTTTGTGGGTATATTACTTCGTTATAGATTCTCATCTGCTACACAGATACATAATCCAAGAGATAAAAAAAAAAAAAAAACACACATACACACTTGAATTGATGGTTAATTTACTTTCATAAAAATTTTATTCAAAATTTCGGCTTTTGACAAAAAAAAAAAAAAAAAAAAAAAAAGCTTCGTAATAAAAAAATAATCAAATGAATGTATATATAAATAGTAATAAAATATAATCATAGTGATAAAGATTTTGCACAAAAAATTCTCTCTCTCTCTCTCTCTCAATATATATATATATATATATATATATATATATATATATTATATATATATATATATATATATATATATATATATATATATATATATATATATATATATATATATATATATATATAATATATAAATAAACAAACTAAAAGTCAGTGCCACTACAATAATAATAAAAAAAAATTTTTAATAAAAAAAAAAAAAAAAAAGAAAAAAAAGTTAAATAAAAATAATAGAAAAAATAATAAAAAGATCAACAGAAAACCAAATTAAGAGCAAATGGACATTAAATTAGAAAAAAACTCGAGAAAAATATCTTAATTTTAAATAAAACAAAAAAAAAAAAAAAAGTCAAATAGAATTACGAAAATAATGATTGAAATTTGAAAACAAAAACAGCACGATAGCAAAATAAAAATAATAATAATAATAATATCAATAAATAGTAATTATAATAATAATAATAATAATAATAATAATAATAATAATAATAATTTCAACAATAATAATAAGTAAAATAATTTCAATAACGATAATAACTAATAATAAAAATAATAATAATAATAATAATAATAATAATAATAATAATAATTCAAATTCAAAATTCTTTATTCACTGAACATACATTGTAATTTACAATATGAAGTAGGTTCTGTACTACTAACTATACTACTTCTACTACTAATAATAATAACAATAATAATAACAATAATAATAATAATAATAATAATAATAATAATAATAATAATAATAATAATAATAATCATAATAACAATAATAGTAATAGTAATGAAGTGACTGTATAGTTCTCTGAAAAGGGACTTCTAATGGGATACACATTAGTTTCCACTGAGCCCCAAAGTTTAGTAATTAAATAAGTTTTATAATTTTATTATTAAGAAGTAAATACTAAAATGGTGCATATAACAAAATGAGTGATAAAGATAATGCTAATTAAAATACAATTATCTTATAAAATTAATAATAGCGAAAATAGTAATAACAATATCAATTCTAATAGGAAATATAGTAAAATCAATAATAATAATAATAATAATAATAATAATAATAATAATGATGAGAGGAAGAAGAAGAAGAAGGGGTGGAAGGTATTCGCAAATATAGTAATGATTGAAATAATATAATTATAATCATAATAATTATGGTAAAGAAGTACTAATAATATTACCAACTAAAATAATATTAACGATGACAATAATAATAAAAATTTTAATAGCAATAATTATAAAATAAGCTAAAATAATATAATATAATAATATAATAATAATAATAATAATAATAATAATAATAATAATAATAATAATTTTAACATATTTTTTTTTTTTTTTTCAATTATATTAATAACTAACAATAATAATAATAATAACAATTTTAATGATAATAATAATAACAATAATAATAATAATAATAATAATAATAATAATAATAATAATAATAATAATAATTTTCAACAATATTAATAATTAAAATAATTTCAATTATATTAATAACTAACAGTAATAATAATAACTAACAAATTTTAATGATAATAATAATAATAATAATAATAATAATAATAATAATAATAATAATAATAATAATAATAATAATAATAATAATAATAATAATAATAATAATAATTATAATAAAGCTACAAACAAAACTATACCACCAAAAGACAAAACAAAAGCAACAAAATAATCGCAAGAAAACACTAAAACAATAATAATAATAATGACGATTTCCTTTAATGTTCGGATTTCCCTTTTCTTCTTTGAATTCTTTTTGAAAGAAATGTTGTAGCAATCTTTTCATACATTTACTCTTTCTCAATTATTATTATTATTACTATAATGTTTGCCAAAGAAAAGAAAAAAAAGAAAATTAGAGATAAAAAAAAATAAATTAAAGAAAAAAAAAAAAGAAACAGAAGCAAAGAGAAAGACATAAACAAATTAAATTATATTAAAAATGCGAACATTAATTTGGCAATTTTCCAAAATTTAAAACTGTATTTTTCTCTTCTTAAAATGATAAGAAAGAGACAACCTCGAAAAAAAGGACAAACCTTAAAAATGATGGAGGAAAGACCAAACAAAGGACAGTCGTAATATGATAATCCAATTTCATTAATTTTTAATGTCTCCATCCAATCTCAAAACATCGGCATTTTCCAGTGTGATGAAATCAAAACAATCATTCAAAATCTTCCTTTTTAACATAAGTTAACATAAACTTTGATTATTATTCTTTTATTCTTTTATGTATTTTATTATCTTTAATACCATATTTTTATTTGTTCCGCTCTAAAGATTTCAATTTGCATATCAGAGTTTTATCTACTCAGAGATGAAAATGACGATTTCCTTTAATGTTCGGACTTCCCTTTTCTTCTTTCAATTCTTTTTGAAAGAAATGTTGTAGCAATCTTTTCATACATTTACTTTTTCAATTATTATTTTTAATATAATTTATTTTTCTTCCTCTATTTCGTATCTATTTAGTTTCTTTCACTGTCTTCGATATATATATATATATATATATATATATATATATATATATATATATATATATATATATATATATATATATATATATATATATATATATATATATATATATATATATATATATATATATGGTTTACTATGTTTATATTTTAAAATTTAGTGTCAAAATGTTTAACTTTAATAAAGAAAACTTTGAAATTTCATCTGTAAATTTAAAAAATAGAGCGAGAATTCGAACCCTAAAAACAAAATTAAAATCCAAACGGGATTACCCCAAATCGTCGACAGGGAAAAGTATCGAGAGGTCAAGAGGTCGACACGCCATTAACAAAATTTTGTCACTCGTTCAAAACGTAATGTCAAAGGGCCGAGAACTTTTTTTTTATAACTCGTTCAAATCATCAACACAATAAATCGATATCGATTAATCGGTAGATATATATCATCATCTCTCACGGGTCGGGGGTTAGGGGACAGAGCCCGCCGTAGAAATATGTTTGTGTGCCATGCATCTACTCAAATAATATATTGAAAAATAAAAAAAATATATTCATAATTATTACAATAAAATAAAAAAAATAGGCTTATGTATCTATTGTTTCGAAATAAATAAAAAAAACGATGTTGGTTCATTTTTTTTTACATGTGGCCAAAGCGTCGACATGTTGAAATTGAAAAGAAAAGTGATCGACACATTGTTTCAAAAGTATCGGCCCTTTGACTTGTCGACATTTTGGGTATAACAACCATCCAAACTCATTAATTAAAAAAAAAGAAAAGGAGTCATGTAGCCGTGGTCATTATTTGGAATATTTTTTCATCTTTTCCAAGCACCACACCTTTGTTTATTAAAATTTTGTTATAAATTTATCTCTTCAGTAAAACCTTATAACTTTTTCAGAGTTTACAATTCGAACTCTTTTTTTTATTATTATTATTGTCTTCGCTATAACAATGGCTTCCAAATTCAATTCCCTTTTATTTCATTCATTTTTCCTTTTTTTTCGGACGTGTTTTTGAGCAACTCTCAATCTAAAGAAAAAAAATGGACTGTCAATTTCTTTGGTTTTGTGGGTATATTACCTTGTTATAGATTCTTATCTGCTACACAGATACATAATCCAAGAGATAAAACACACATCTGCATACACACATTCACACGCACATAGAAGCACACACACACATTCGAATTGATGGGTAATTTATTTTCATTAAAATTTCATTCAAAATTCGGCTTTCTACAGAAAGAAAGAAACAAAACCTTCGTCATAAAAAAATAATCAAATAAATGTATTTATAAATATTATAAAATATACTAATAGTGATAAAGATTTTGCACAAAAAATTCTCTCTCTCTCCCTATATATATATATATATATTATATAATATATTATATATATATATATATTATATATATATATATATATATATATATATATATATATATATATATATATATATATATATATATATATATATATATATATATTATATATATATATACAAACTAAAAGTCAGTGCCACTACAATCAGAAAGTAAAAAAAAGGGGAAAAAAATGATGGCCGTAATAAAAAAAAAAAATTAAAAAAAAGTTAAATAATAACAATAATAGATAAAAATGATAAAAAAAAAAAAAAAAAAAAAAAAAAAAAAAAAAAAAAAAAAAAAAAAAAAAAAAAAAAAAAAAAAAAAAAAAAAAAAAAAAAAAAAAAAAAAAAAAAAATTTGTATAAAAAAAAAAAAAAAAAAAAAAAAAAGCTAAATAGAATTACGAAAATAATGATTGAAATTTGAAAACAGAAACAGCATCGAAAGCAAAATAATAATAATAATAATAATATTAACAATAATACTGAGTAAAATAATTTCAATAATTAATAATAAAAATAATAATAATGATAATTTTAACGATATTAATAATTTCAATAAATAATTTCAATAATAATAATAATAATAATAATAATAATAATAATAATAATAAATTTTTTTTTTTTTTTTTTTTTTTTTTTTTTTATTAATAATAATAATAATAATAATAATAATAATAATAATAATAATAATAATAATAATAATAAATAATTTTAATAATAATTACAATAATTTCAAAAATATTAATAACTAACCGTAATAATAATAATAACTAACAGAAATGGTAACAAAAATAATAATAATAATAATTCATTCATTCATAAAACATAATAAATAATAATAATAATAATTATTAAAATTAAAAAAAAAAAAAAAAAAAAAAAAAAAAAAAAAAAAAAAAAAAAAAAAAAAAAAAAAAAAAAAAAAAAAAAAAAAAAAAAAAAAAAAAAAAAAAAAAAAAAAAAAAAAAAAAAAAAAAAAAAAAAATTAGATAAAAAAAAAAAAAAAAAAAAAAAAGAAAAAACAGAGGCAAAGAGAAAGACATAAACAAATTAAATTACATTAAAAATGCGAACATTAATTTGGCTATTTTCCAAAATTTAAAACTTTATTTTTCTCTTCTTAAAATGAAAAGAAAAAGACAACCTCAAAAAAAAGGACAAACCTTAAAAATGATGGCGGAAAAGGGACAGCTAAAGACCAAACAAAGGACAGCCGTAATATGATAATCCAATTTCATTCATTTTTAATGTCTCCATCCAATCTCAAAACATCGGCATTTTCCAGTTTGATGAAATCAAAACAATCGTACAAAATCTTCCTTTTTAACATAAGTTAACATAAACTTTGATTATTATTCTTTTATATATTTTATTATCTTTAATTCCATATTTTTATTTGTTCCGCTCTAAAGATTTCAATTTGCATATCAGAGTTTTATCTACTCAGAGATGAAAATGACGATTTCCTTTAATGCTCGGACTTCCTTTTTCTTCTTTGAATCCTTTTTGAAATAAATGTTGTAGCAATCTTTTCATACATTTTCTCTTATTCAATTATTATTATTATTATTATTATTATTATTATTATTATTATTATTATTATTATTATTATTATTATTATTATTATTATTATTATTATTATTATTATTATATATTATTATATTTATTTAATTATAATTATTTTAAATTATTATATATATATATATATATATATATATATATATATATATATATATATATATATATATATATATATATATATATATATATATATATATATATATATATATATATATATATATCACGGTTTACTATGTCTGTATGTTAAAATTTTGTTAAAATTTTTAACTTGAATAAACAATTTTCAAATGTTATCTGTAAATTTAAAACATGAGACGAGAAGTCAAGACACTTAGTTATTATTTGTAAACAAAATGAAAATCGAAACCCACAAATTTACCAAAAAAAAAAAAAAAAAAAAAAAAAATTAAATAAAGATTCATATAGTCGGAGTCATTGTTT
>SEYY01007690.1:42500-45000 GCA_009176605.1 Armadillidium nasatum
CGCTGTCTTTGATATATATATATATATATATATATATATATATATATATATATATATATATATATATATATATATATATATATATATATATATATATATATATATATATATATATATATATATATATATATCACTGTTTAGTATGCGTATGTAAAAATTTGGTGTCAAAAATTTAACTTTAATAAAGATCTTTGAAATTTCATCTTTAAATTTAAAAAATAGGGCGAGAATTCAAACCCTGGGTTATTATATGTAAGCTAAATGAAAATCAGGGTCCATAAATTAAAAATAAATGATAATAAAAAAGAAAAGAAAAGAAGTCTTATACCTACTAGAGTCATTGTTTGGAATATTTTTTTTCCCCCTTTTCCAAGCACCACACCTGTTTTTATTAAAATTTTATAATAAATTTATCTCTTCTTTAGTAAAACACTATAACTTTATTGAAGTTTAAAATCCGAACACATTTTTTATTTTCTTCGCTATAACAATGACTTCCAAATTCAATTCCCTTTTTATTTCACTCATTTTTCCTTTTTTTTCGGACGTGTTTTTGAGCAACTCTCAATTTAAAGGAAAAAATATATGACTACCAATTTCTTTGGTTTTGTGGGTATATCACCTCGCTATAGTCTCCGATCTGATATACCGATACATAATCCAAGAAATAAAACGCAAAACTGAGTACACACACTTATACGCACGTAGAAACACATATACACACACACTCGAATTGATGGTTAATTTACTTTCATTAAAATTTAATTCAAAATTTCGGATTTTGACAGAAAGAAAAAAAAAAAATCTTCGTATTAAAAAAATAATCAAATAAATGTATTTATGAATATTAATAAAACATAATAATAGTGTAAAGATTTTCCACAAAAAATTCTCTCTCTCTCTCTCTCTCTCTCTATATATATATATATATATATATATATATATATATATATATATATATATATATATATATATATATATATATATATATATATATATATATATATATATATATATATATATATATATATATATATAACAAAAAGTCAGTGCCAATACAATCTAAAACAACATAAAAGAAAAACAACAAAAAAAACAAAAAATGATGATCGTAATAAAGAAAAAAAGGTAAAATAAAAAAAATAACAGAAAAAAGAAAAAAAAAAAAAACAATAGAAAATCAAATTATGAACAAACAGACGTTAAATTACAGAAAACTCGAGAAAAAAATCGTAATTTAAATGACCATAAAAAAAAAAAAAAAAAAAAAAATTGTAAAAACAAAAATAACGTTTAAAAAAAGCAAAATAGAATTTCGAAAATAATGATTGAAATTTGAAAACAAAAACAGCATCGATAGCAAAATAATAATAATAATAATTTTAACAATAATAATAAGTAAAATAATTTCAATAATAATAATAACTAACACTAATAATAATAACAATAATAATAATTAATCATCATAATAATAATATTACAATATTAATAATTATAATAATTTCAATAATATTAATAACTAACTAATAATAATAATAATAACCAACAAATTTTAATAATAATAATAATACTAATAATAATAATAATAATAATAATAATAATAATAATAATAATAATAATAATAATAATAATAATGCTATAAACAAAAAATTATACCATCGAAAGACAGAACAAAAACAACAAAATAATTTCAAGAAAATACTTAAAATAAATGTTAGCCAAAGAAAAGAAAAAAGAGGAAATTTGAGATAAAAAATAAAAAAAAATAAAAAAAAAATAAAGAGAAAGACATAAACAAATAAAATTACTTTAAAAATGCGAACATTAATTTTTCAATTTTCCAAAATTTAAAACTTTATTTTTTTCTTCTTAAAATGATAAAAAGAAGACAACCTTCCAAAAAGGGCAAACCTTAAAAATGATGGCGGAAATGGGACAGCTAAAGACCAAACAAAGGACAGCCCTAATATGATAATCCAATTTCATTCATTTTTAATGTCTCCATCCAATCTCAAAAAATGGGTATTTTCCAGTGTGATGAAATCAAAACAATCATTCAAAATCTTCCTTTTTAACATAAGTTAACATAAACTTTGGTTTTATTCTTTTATGTATTTTATTATTTTTAATATCATATTTTTATTTGTTCCGCTCTAAAGATTTCAATTTGCATATCAGAGTTTTATCTACTCAGAGATGAAAATGACGATTTCCTTTAATGCTCGGACTTCCCTTTTCCTCTTTGAAAAAAGAAATGCTATAGCAATCTTTTCATAGATTTGCTCATTCTCAATTATTATTATTATTATTATTATTATTATTATTATTATTATTATTATTATTATTATTATTATTATTATTCCTAAAATCTGTTTTTCTTCCTCTATTTCGTATCTATTTAGTTTCTTTCACTTATCTTCGGTATATATATATATATATATATATATATATATATATATATATATATATATATATATATATATATATATATATATATATA
>SEYY01007691.1:0-19129 GCA_009176605.1 Armadillidium nasatum
GAAAATTCGGAAGACTCCAAAATTAGAGACACGAGAACAAACGACATCGAAGCGCACGTATGCGCAACATCCGCCTTTTGCTGAAAAAATGAGGATAGAGACAGTAGGATCAAACAGAATAGGGATTGCTATCAGAACGCTCAAACATCTGGGTTTTTTATTCAAGAATAAGAGGTGAGGTTTAGAAGAAGAGAGGTGATGTTCAACAAGGTAGAAATTGGAAATGAAGACCGCGAATGTTGCAGAAATTAATGAAAAAAATAGACCGTGCATCCGGAACAACCGGCTGCAAATTCCTGATGGCACCAACCCAATCACCGGAGGCCACCAACTCCCAAGTGGTGATGGGGAAAGGGGTGGATGAGGGGATATCTTTGGAATCCGCCCCTCTTGGATTCTCCGAGGCTAATGATGTCGACGCCATAATTATTATTTTTTTTTTAAGGAATGTGTGAATGAAATAGTGTTTATCGTGTGTAAAAGGAGAGCCTACTCCGTGTAGAAGAAAGTGTACATGAGCGCAAAAAGGAGCGTACCATTGGGCACCAGGATGAGATGGGAAGTACCCTTAACATCCCGTATACCCAATGGGGGTAATCTCAACGCCTCGGGAGCGCTACTTCCCTCCCCCGTAAATATGTATTTTTATTAAAGTTCACCAACAACCCCATTTTTCCTGTTGCTTCACCTTGTAACACGACATAGTAGCCAAAATAATTATTTGTAAGATAAATGAGCATCTTTATTTTCTATTTCATTTTTTTTTATTTACTTAAGTACTATAAATATAATACTAAAAGAAATTTTTTATATTTTTATCATTTGTAATAAATAGACTATCCTCTAGAAAAATAGCAGAAATTTCATAAATAATGACAATAATAATGATAATAATAATAATAATAAATTATTATTATTATTATTATTATTATTATTATTATTATTATTATTATTATTTTGAATAAATTTGTTTGCATAAATTTTACAATTGAAAAATGAATAAGGATTATTATCATTAATAATAATAGTAGTAATAGTAGTAGTAGAAGTAGTACCATTATTCACCTCTCTACATTATTATTATTATTATTATTATTTTTATTATTTTTATTATTTTTATTATTATTATTATTATTATTATTATTATTATTATTATTATTATTATTATTATTATTATTATTATTATTATTATTTCTTTTATCATGAAATGACCTTTTGAAATATAGTGTGAAATTATTAAATTATGCGAATAATATTTGAAAGTTATCTCACAGCATTGCTTTTTGTGACTACCACGATTACGAATTATATTAGAAATTTAATAAAGATATCATTTATCTTTTTCTTCTGCACACTCTTAATTTTTTTCATGAAACTCTTTGTGATGATCTTTAAGAAACAAATGTTTTTAAGAAACAAAATAACGCAAATAATGATGGGTTAGAATCTATCAAAATTTTACACAGAAGTATTCTTAGTAGTTTTTAATGCATCCCAAAACAACTGAAAATTTTTAGTGAATACTTAATTAATACAAAAAAAAAAAAAAAAAAAAAGATGAAAACCTTCAGAAGAAGTAATAATGTTGGTCGAAAAATTATTTTCTTAATATACGATATATAATATATATATTATATATATATATATATATATATATATATTATATATATATATATATATATATATATATATATATATATATATATATATATATATATATATATATATAATATATATATATATATATATATATATATATATATATATATATATATATATATATATATATATATATATATATATATATATATATATATATATATATATATATATATATATATATATATATATATATATATATATATATATATATATATATATATATATATATATATATATATATTATATATATATATATATATATATATATATATATATATATATATATATATATATATATATATATATATATAGGGTGGTTAAATTGTATGGGCCGATGTTGAATGTGAACCACACCTAAACGTCAAGTTTTTTACTGCATTTCATTTGACTTTTTTCAATTTCAGACTTACTCAATTTGAACCATGGAAAGATACACAATGGAGCAACGTGTTAAAGTTATTCAGGCTTATTATGAAAATGGGCGTTCAAATCAAAATGCATATCGTGCACTTCGTGATTTTTTTGGTCAATTTAATCGTCCAAATGTGCGTACAATCGGAAAAATCGTGAAAAAATTTGAGCAAACCGGGTCTGTAGGAGATTTGAAAAGACCAGTGCATGCTCCACAGCTCGTACTGCAGAAAATATTGCTGCTGTTCGCGATAGTGTGGCTGAGGAGCCATCCACTTCAACTCGTCGTCGTGCCCAACAATTGCACCTCTACGCTCGTCGTTGATGAACATTATGCATAAAGACTTGCATTTAAACGCTTACAAGGTGCAATTGACTCAAGAACTAAAGCCTCTTGACCATACAAAACGTCGTCAATGGTCAGAATGGTGGCAAGAAATGGCAACAGTGGATGATCAATTTTCGAGGAAAATCATCTTCAGTGATGAGGCACATTTTCACCTCAGTGGATTCGTCAATAAGCAGAATTGCCGCATTTGGGCGAATGCTAATCCAAGAGTGATTGTCGAAAAACCAATGCACCCACAAAGAGTGACTGTTTGGTGTGGTTTATGGGCTGGCGGCATCATCGGGCCGTATTTTTTCCAAAATGAGGCCGGTCAGGCAGTTACTGTGAATGGTGTTCGCTATCGTGAGATGATAACGAACTTTTTATGGCACGAATTGGAAGGTATGGATGTGGACGATATGTGGTTTCAACAGGACGGTGCCACTTGCCACACAGCTAACGAAACAATGGCTATTTTGCGCGACAAATTCAATGGCCGTGTTATCTCACGTGGTGGCGATGTCAATTGGCCGCCAAGATCATGTGATTTGACACCGTTGGACTTCTTTCTTTGGGGTTATTTGAAAGAAAAGGTGTACGTCGATAAGCCAGCAACAATTCAAGAGCTAAAGGATGAGATAATTCGGCACATTAACGGCATAGAACCCCAATTATGCCTCAGCGTCATCGAAAATTTGGACATCGGATGGAGGTGTGCCGCCGAGGTCGCGGCGGCCATTTGGCCGATATTTTGTTCCATACATAATTGAACCATACCATATTATCATAATAAAAAGAAATGACAATAAATTCCTAAGTAATTTGTGTTTTATTCAAAATCAACATCGGCCCTTAAAATTTAACCAACTTATATATATATATATATATATATATATATATATAATATATATATATATATATATATATATATATATATATATATATATATATATATATATATATATATATATTTATATATATATTATATATATAATATATATATATTATATATATATAATATATATATATATATATATATATATATATATATATATATATATATATATATATATATATATATATATATATATATATATATATATATATATATATATATATATATATATATATATATATATATATATATATATATATATATATAATATTGGAGGGAGGCCAGATCATTCAGCATTCTTAACGATCTAGAGCAGTTGATTAGGGAACCCACACACATTCCATCGCCTAACCAATTCTTGAATACACTTGATTTATGCTTCACCACTACTCCTTCTAGCTATAAATACACCATTTTCCCTCCTATTGGTAACTCTGACCATAATCTTATAGCTCTTAGTTATAATGATTTCTTTCCAACAGCTCCACCATGCCCTAAACGTACTTTCTGGCACTTTAATCGGACTATTTGGGGGGCAATGCACCGCTTCTTTGCTAACTATCATTGGAGTGATTCTTGCTTTGTCTCGGGAGACGCTTCTGTCTCTACTGAAAAGGTAGGGGCCGTAATCCTTGACGGGATGGGCAGATTCATTCCATCTTCAACTAAATCTTTTTCTCCTCAAAATCCATTGGTTCGATGGTCAATTGTTCTCTTGCCCTTTCGGGAGAGAGACAATGCTTATCGTGAATGGAAAAACTCTCCTTCTCCTATCACTCTTGCTAATTTTCATTCAGCTCGGAATCGTTGCAGGGATGTTCTTCGACGGACTAAGCGTACTTTCATTAAAAGGAAGTGCGCTGACCTCCATGGCTCTCCTACTGATAAAAATTTCTGGCCTCTTGTCAAAAATATCTCTAATAACTTCTGTAAATCTGCCTTTCCTCCTCTTATTCGCTTTGATGGTTCTGTAGCTAATACTCCTTCTGAAAAGGCTAATCTCTTCGGCCTCCTTTTTTTCCTCTAATTCCATCATGCTCGATTCTGGCATCCCTCCTCCTACTACTTCTCCTCTCAGGTGTCCCATGCCTCTACCTGTAATTACTCATGATTGAGTGCATGGGATCCTGAAATCTATGAACGTCAGGAAGGCCAGTGGCCCGGATGGGAATCCCCCTCGTGTTCTGAGGGAGTGTGCGTCCGAGTTGGCGCCTGTCCTCGTTCAGCTCTACTCTCTATGCCTTAATACTAATACTTTTCCTCAATGCTGGAAGCGTGCATTTGTTCAGCCGATCCCGAAAAAAGGTAGTCGCTCTGACCCTTCTAACTATCGACCTATAGCTCTCACTTGTGTTCTGTCTAAATTTTTTGAAACTCTCCTCAACTCTCATTTCCTGGATCATTTGGAATCTCATTCTCTTCTCTCTGCTGACATACCCTTCTATCTTACTGATCTATGGTCTTCTGCCCTTAGGGACTTCGGGGAGTCTTGTGTGGTGACGCTTGACATATCCAAGGCTTTTGACCGGGTATGGCATGCGTCGCTGCTCCCCAAGCACCCTTCCTTTGGGTTTCCTCCTTCTCTTTGCTTACTCTTGTCTAGTTTTCTCTCAGATCGTTCCATTTCGGCACTTGTAAATGGAGCGACCTCTTCCTCCTTTTCTGTCAACTGTGGTGTTCCTCAGGGTTCCGTTTTATCTCCAACTTTATTCTTACTTTTCATTAACGATCTTCTCAACTGCACTTCTAACTCTGTTCATTCTTATGCTGATGACTCAACTCTACATTCTTCTACTCATTTCAAATCTTCTCCCTCTTTTGCTTCTAGAGTTGCTTCTCGTCTTCAACTTTCCGATTCTATTCTTGCCGATCTGGATGGAGTTTCCCGGTGGGGTCATAGCAACCTTGTGAAATTCAATTCTTTAAAAACTCAACTTCTTCACATCTCCCTCTCAAAAACACCTCCTAACTTTCCTATCCTCTTCGATGGCTCTCCCGTCTCACCTGTGAATAACATTAACATTCTTGGTCTTAACATAAACAATAAACTGTCTTGGAAACCTCATATCACAATGGTTGCTAAAGCGGCCTCTAAAAAGCTGGGAATTCTGTTCAGATTGCGAGAATTTTTTTCTTCTGAGCAGTTACTCCAAATATATAAGGGTCTTATTCGTCCTTGTATGGAGTACTGTTCTCACATTTGGGGGGGCTCCGGCTCCTCTTCTCTCTTCTGGATAGGGTTGAGTCAAAAGCTATGAGATTAATAAACTGTCCCCTACTTTCAAACTCTCTTGACCCTCTGTCTCTGCGACGTGACGTTGGCGCGGTATCTCTTTTCTACAGGTACTACAATGGCAGGTGCTAGAGGGAATTGGCCTCTCGCATTCCTCCACCGTTACGTCGTCCTCGTTGTACAAGGGGTGCCCTGCTTTCGCACCAAATTTGTGTGGACGTAGGAAATCCCAGGCTAGCCCGTTGTGGTACCTCCTTCTTTCCAGCCACCTCTATTCTGTGGAATTCTCTACCATCATCTATTTTTCCTCCTGTATTTAATCTTCCACTCTTCAAGGCTTCCGTCTGCGCCCACCTGAGGGCTGTGCGTTAGGTGCGTGTGTTTGAGTGAGTTTTGTCCCTGTGTGTGTGCCCCCTCCTTGAAAAGGGCTCTGCCCGTGAGTGGTGGTGTTCTGTAAAATATATATATATATATATATATATATATAATATATATATATATATATATATATATATATATATATATATATATATATATATATATATATAATATATATTGAATTGAGAGAAGTATTAGGAATTAAGGTTATAAGTTGTTTTCCGTTTTAAGCATTTTGATTCTTATGGATTTCACGACGTATATATTCAAATTGTGTAAATTTAATGAACATTTGTAACATATTCAGTTTACTGGAAAGAACATTTCGAAATATATCTCAAAATTCATGCGAGACCTTTTTAACAATCAAGGCCATATAAAGAGAAGCTCATATGACTAAGTTTCTTTTCTTTTTTTAATTTCTGACCTAACGTTTTAACATGTTTTTCACGTAAGAATTTTTTAGAAAATAAAGTTTTTAATCTTCTTATTTAACAACGAAATATTACTTAAAATAGTTGAAACTAATACTTTAATTTCATTTCAAAATCAAACTATTCGGAAACTCTTTGAAAGTATATAATCAATGTTAAGAAAAATTTTGAACCACCGTGATAAGTTGAATAAGTTTACTGTTTGCTTACAGCTTTTTATCAGATTTTTTACATCAAGAAAATTTCTTACTTAGTTTCAGTTCTGATTCGTATCCTACATACCTAATACTTTTCAAGTAAATGAATCACTTAGCAATTGTGTGAAGTAAATATAATTCTAATATTAACCTTCATGTACCCCATTTTTGTTCGTTTTGCAAATTCTTAAACTGTAAATTTAAATTTAAAATTAACACTTAAAACAAAATTGTGAGAGACCTTTATAGTGATCGTTTCATTAATTTCCAAAACATATCAAAATGCTTTTTTCATGGCAGTCATAAAAGATTTAATTTTTGATTTTCATATTATTATTATTATTATTATTATTATTATTATTATTATTATTATTATTATTATTATTATTATTATTATTATTACAAGATTAAAAATAATCAATTACAGTTTGCAAAGTTCATTTAAAGAATGAGTTAAACTCAAACTTTTTCCACAAATGTTTTTGAATATTCTGACGTCAGTTAACCTTGATTACCTGTACATTTTTTAGTTGGGGCCTTCCTATCTAAAGTGATATTCCATCCACAATCAATCTTACATGCTGCCAAAATCAATAATTCCAAATGATGTTTGCAAAAAAATAATTAATTAAACTCTTTGTCAAAAAAATCCAGTTTATGTTGAATTTTCGTGAGTTTTGCACATAATTTGATATACTATCTTTGACTTATGTTCTTCATTTCTGATTTGAAATGCACTGAATAGTTCTCTCACAATGCAATTGTAATATAATATAATTCAGGGTTAGAACATCTGTCTCCAAAGTTTGGATCTAATTATATATATATATATATATATATATATATATATATATATATATATATATATATATATATATATATATATATATATATATATATATATATATATATATATATATATATATATATAGAGAGAGATAGATAAATAGATAATTCCAAATGATAAATGATAACGTTAGATATCTGTAAATAATATTAATTCAAACCTATTTCCGAAGTGAAAATTCCTGATTCAATCCTTAAAGCGAATCTTAGGAAATAACTTCATAGTGATATTTCCTCCTTGAATAAAACAATGGGGGAATACACCAAATCGTCGACAGGAAAAGTAGTCGAGAAGTCAAAGGTCCGACACGTCATTAAACAATATTTTATCACTTGTCCAAAACGTCGACAACTTATTTTGGTAAGGTCAAAGGGCCGACAACTTTTTTTTATAACTCGTCCAAATCGTCGACACTATAAATCGAATTCGATTAATCAAAAGATATATATATATCATCATCATTCACGGGTCGGGGGATACGGGGGGGGGCAGAGCCCCCGTAGACAAATGTTCGTGCCATACATCTACTAAAATAATATATAAAAAATTAAAAAATATATTCATAATTATTATAATAATAAAATTAAAAAATAGGCTCACATATCGATTGTATCGATTTTAAAAAAATACGATGTTGGTCAAACAGTCGAAACATTTTTTTTTCACATGTGGCCAAAACGTCGACATGTTGAAATTGAAAAGAAAAGTGATCGACGCATTTTTTTCACAAGTGTCGGCCTTTTGACCTGTCGACTACTTTTCCTGTCGACGATTTGGGTATAGCACCGAACAATGCCAGTGAGAGGAAAACCATTAATAAAAAATGAGTAAAATTTGCTGTTTTGCGTAGATCTCGAAAATGACACAGAAAGATCAGTGAGTAAGAAAGTGCATGAATATTGAGTGAATAAGTCAAATGTCACTTTTATTTGTATAATTATTCATTGATTTGTGCCAAATAAAATATTATCAACACTCAGAAAGGACAGGAAATTAAAGAGCTCGATTGTGAGGACTGTCCTCACGCACTGCTTTAATGAAGGGAAAATACAGGTCTGAACTTCTTGTTCATTCTCATTTGTCTTCATTTTTTATTGACAATGACATATTTAGTACTTAATAATAATAATAATAATAATAATAATAATAATAATAATAATAATAATAATAATAATAATAATAATAATAATGCAATAAAAATAGTAACTATTATTATATTATTACTACTACTACTACTACTACTACTACTACTACTACTACTACTAATAATAATTAATAATAATAATAATAATAATAATATAATTATAATAATAATGGATTTGTTTATTCTTAAATTTTATTCAAAGAGAAATAAAAGTTACAATTCAAATTACTAATAATCTGAATATATAATTTTTTATATTGCACGATTTGCATATGTCAATAGGGATATTAAGCAAAAATAAATTTAATTTCTCTAATATCTGTAAAAGAGACAACAAATTTCAAAACTCTTTCATGTTTTTTGAGTACCCAAAAATAATAATATATTAATTAAATTTTTAATTGGGGATGACAATAAAAATTCTTTAAACAGTAATAATAGTTATAAAAAATAGTAATAACTAATAAAAAGAACTATTATAATTATAATAAATCGTTTTGTTATTGTAGCAATAATAACAATTTTAATATTCATTTATAAAATATATGTATGATAATGCTAATCATAATAATGATAATAATAATAATAAAATAATATTATAATAATAATAATGATAATAATAATAACTGTGACTAAAAAGAATAATGAATATGACAGTAATAAAAGTAATGTTAAGTGATACTAAATTTATATTAAATAATAATAATAATAATAATAATAATAATAATAATAATAATAATAATAATAATAATAATAATAATAATAATAATAATAATAATATAATAATAATATAATAATAATAATAATATAATAATAATAATAATAATAATAATAATAATAATAATAATAATAATAATAATAAATAATAAATAATAATAAAATAATAATAAAAAAAAAAAAAAAAAATTTTTTTTTTTTTATTTTTTTTTTATTATTTTTTTTTTTTACGTGTTGTTGCAAAAATTTTAACTCGATAATTTTTGTGCTGTTTTTCACCTCGAGGATTTAAGTTTCAAAGTCATCTGTCATTCCGAGTAAAACGTGAGCAGTTCAAAAAAAATTATTATAACAAAGGAAATTTACTTCTAAGAAACTGATACTTAATCTACCATAATGCTGTAAGCTGCTTTCATTCCCGTTTTAAGGTGACTCGCATTTCATTTGAAGAAATAAGCTCTCAAAAATAGGTTTATTAATAAATTTGTTTATAGAATTATTGTAGAATCGTGCTTATTGAACATTTTAATTTGGTTTTAACTAATTTTATACTTTCAGATTTCGATAATTCTAACGTTAATTCATGAATTGATTGGAGGCTTCAGGCTTTGGAATGGCTCAAATGAATATGCTCAGGGCTCAAAACAACAGGTACCTCAGGTGCTTTTAAATAATACCTATTTCCAGCTCCGGAGCGCTTTAACCACTTAAGTTCCAACTCCTCTGAATTAAAAGAATATATATATATATATATATATATATATATATATATATATATATATATATATATATATATATATATATATATATATATATATATATATATATATATAATTATATATATTCTCAGAGGGTCTCTAGTGTACCCTCGTCTCACATTGGAGTGTCTATGCTCCCACTTCTCCTTTCACTGACTCTCTTCTCATGTTCCTACAAATTTACAAGCACTTGCTCGTATATTACCTTTAAAATTTACTTCAAAATGGCAAAACATAAAACTGACTCGGAGATGTTTCGAGGGGCGGCATTCAAAGAATGTCCCTCATCCACTCCTCCCCATCACCAATTGGAAGTTGGTGGCCTCCGGTGATGGGGTTGGTGCCACCAAGACCTCAATGCCGACTTGCCCTGGTGCATGATCTTCTTTTTCATTAACTTCTGCAACATTCGCGATCTCTTTTATAATTTCAACTTTGTTCAACACCACCTCTCTTTTTCTAGACCTCATCTCTTGTTCTTAACTGAAACTCAGGTGTCTGAGTGCACTGACAGCAAACCCTACTCTGTTTCCTTCTATTGTATCTATCCTCAATTTTCAGCCAAAGGCGGATGTTGCGCATATGTGCGCAATGATGTTGTTTGTTCTCGTGTCTCTAATTTGGAATCTTCTGAATTCTCTACTTTATGGCTTAAACTTTCTTGCAACTCGACAACTAAATTCATTTGTTAATGGATGGTGTTGTTAGGGGGATGGAAAGGGAAGGAAAGGGTATTAGGTTGAGAAGTGGAGAGGGAGAATGAGAGGTAAGTTTCTTGTTGTTTACAGATGATGCGGTGTTAGTTGGGGAATCTGGGGAGAAGCTGAGAATGTTGGTGAAGAAGTTTGTCAGGGAATGTGCGTCGTAGGAATTAAGGGCAAACTCAACAAAGAGTAAAGTGATGAGGATTGGGGGCAGGGATGAGGCAGCAAGAGGGGAGGAATGGGAGGGTGTCGAGGTGGGGGGAGAGAAATTTGAGGAGTTAGAAGAGTTTAAATATCTGGGAATGTCAGTGGAGGGAAAAAGAGGGATGGATGGGGAAATGAAGAATAGAGTGACAGAGGGAATGAGAGATATGGGGGACTGAGAGAAGTTTGGAAGGAGGGAAGAATATCAAAGGAAATAAACGTAAGTATGTTCGAGAGCATGTGTCTACCATTTGCAATGTATGGGTGTGAGACATGGGTGATGAATGCTCAGATTAGGAAAAAATTAGAAGTTTTTGAGATGAAAGGATTGAGTGCTATATGTGGGTTAAGGAGGGTAGATAGAATCAGAAACGAAAGAATAAGAGAGATATGTGGATGGAAGAGGGGAATAGTGCGTAGAGCGGAAGAGTGTGTGTTAAGATGGTTTGGTCATATGTGTAGAATGGATGAGAATAGGATGGTGGGTAGAGTGATGAGATCCGAGATAGAGGGAGAAAGGGGTAGGGAAAGGTCGAGGTGGAGGTGAATGGATGGGGTGAGAGGTTTGAATATGGACGAAGGTAGGAGAGACGCTGGGGACAGAGTGAGGTGGAGGGCAGTGGTGAGGGGGGAGTGGAGATAGAGTGTGGATGTGTGTGAGAGAGAACTGTGATGGGCACAACGTACGAGAGTGTGAAAGGTGAATGGTAAAATAAAATATATATATATATATATATATATATATATATATATATAATATATATATATATATATATATATATATATATATATATATATATATATTACACATCACCACCACTCACGGGCAAAGCCCTATTCAAGGAGGGGGTGTTAAAAGAATAAAAATGAAAGTAAATAGAGTACAAAATCCAGAAAATAAAAACCACCCCTACAGTACCCACCTAACGCAAATTTCTCAGGTGGGCGCAGACGCGGGCTTTAAAGAAATTGAGATTAAATGCAGAGGGAAATACAGGAGATGGAAGAGAGTTCCACGAGACAGAGGTGGCAGGAAAGAAAGAGGCACCACAGCGGACAAGCCTGGAGTTGCCTATGTCCACGCAAAATTGATGGGCGGACATTGCACCCCTTGTGCTGCGAGGACGCCGTAAAGGTGGAGGTACACGAGGTGGATAGTTCCCTAGAGCATTTGCCACTGTAATACCTATAGAAAAGTGACAAGGCACCAACATCACGTCGCAAAGATAAAGAATCAAGAGAATTAGAAAGAGCGGGACAGTTTATAAGTCTTTTAGCCTTTGACTCAACCCTATCCAAAAGACGGGTGAAGCCTGAGAGACCCCAGATATGAGAGCAGTACTCCATACAAGGGCGGATGAGACCCTTGTATAATTGGAGTAACTGCGAGGAAGAAAAAAATTCTCGCAGTCTAAACAGAATTCCCAGCTTCTTTGAGGCCGCCCTAGCAACCATTGTGATATGAGGTTTCCAAGACATTTTTTTGTTTATGTGAAGGCCAAGGATGTTTATATTTTCAACAGGAGAGACGGGAGAACCATCGAAAGAAATAGAAAAGTTAGGAGGTGTCTTTGAGAGAGAGATTTCTAGAAGTTGAGTTTTTAAAGAGTTGAATTTCACAAGGTTGAGACGACCCCACTGGGAAATTCTATCCAGATCTGCAAGAATGGAATCGGAAAGATGTAGACGAGAAGCAACTCTAGATGCAAAGGAAGGAGCAGATTTGAAATGAGTAGAAGAATGGAGGTTGAGTCATCGGCATATGAATGGATAGGGTTAGATGAACAGCTGAGAAGATCATTAATGAAAAGTAAGAATAGAGTAGGAGACAAGACAGAACCCTGAGGAACACCACTATTGACAGGAAAGGAAGAAGAAGTCGCTCCATCAACAGCCGAAATGGAACGATTAGAAAGAAAACTAGACATAAGTAAGCAAAGAGAAGGAGGAAACCCAAAGGAGGGGAGCTTGGAAAGCAGTGACGCATGCCATACCCGGTCAAACGCCTTAGATATGTCAAGCGCCACCACGCAAGTCTCCCATGGTCCCTAAGGGCAGAAGACCATAGAATCTGTGAGATAGGAAAGTATATCACCAGTAGACCTCGAACGTCGAAAGCCATACTGATGATCAGAAAGAAGGGAATGAGATTCCAGATGATCTAAGAAGTGAGAGTTAAGAAGGGTTTCAAAGATCTTAGACAGAATACAAGTGAGAGCTATAGGGCGACGGTAGGGTGATTGACTCACGTGCTTGAGGGCGCCGGTTCGATCCCACTTCGGGATCCTAGGTATATACTACCTAGAAAGTTCCTCTCCTTGATTAGGGCATTGCCCGTGAGATGTGAACTTTTATGTAAAAAAAAAAAAAAAAAAAAAAAAAAAAAAGCTGTAGGGCAATAGTTGGAATAATCAGAGCGGCTACCTTTCTTCGGAATAGGTTGGACTATTGCGCGCTTCCAACACTGAGGGAAAGTACTAGTATTGAGGCATAGAGAGAAAAGTTGAACGAGGGACGGAGCCAGCTCAGAGGCGCACTCCCTTAAAACTCGGGGAGGAATGCCATCCGGGTCGCTTGCCTTCCTAACGTTCATAGACTTCAGAAGCCCATGCACCTGGTCAAATGAAATCACAGGCAAAGGCATGGGACATCTGAAGGGAGAAGAAGTAGGAGGAGGATTGCCGGAGTCGTCCAGGGTAGAATTAGAGGAGAATAGGAGGCCGAAGAGATTAGCCTTTTCAGTTGGAGTGTTAGCAACAGAACCATCAGATCGAATAAGAGGAGGAAAAGAAGATTTACAGAAAGTGTTGGAGATGTTTTTGGCAAGAGGCCAGAAAGATTTTTCAGTAGTAGAATTTAGGAGCTCAGCACACTTTCGTTTGGTGAAGGTCTGCTTTGCTCGTCGAAGAATATCCCTGCAACGATTCCGATCTGAATGAAAATTAGCTAGAGAGATAGGAGAAGGAGAATTTTTCCACTCTCGATACGCGATGTCTCTAGCCTGAATGGCACGAGAACAAGCACGATCGAACCATGGATTTTGGGAGAGAAGGATTTAGTTGAAAAAGGAATGAACCTGCTCATCCCATCAACGATTACGGCCCCCACCTTATCGGCAGAGACCGAAGCGTCTTCAGAGACAAAGCAGTCACTCCAGGAATAGTTAGCGTAGAAGCAACGCAAAGCCCCCCAGTCAGCCCGATCAAAGTGCCAGAAGATACGCTTAGGGCAGGGTGGAGCAGTTGGAGAGAAAGCATGAAAATTAAGACAAATTAGATTGTGGTCAGATTTACCAATAGGTGCGAAGATAGCATATTTATAGAGAGAAGGACTAGTAGTGAAGCATAAATCAAGAGTGTTCAAGAATTGGTTGGGACGATCTGGAATGTGTGTTGGTTCTTTAATCAGTTGCTCCAGATCGTTGAGAATGCTGAATGATTCGGCCTCCTCTCCCCCTGAATCGGTATGAGAGGAACCTAACCATTCAGTGTTGTGTACGTTGAAATCCCCTAAATAGAGGACCTCAGTATTTGGATGAAAAGATGTAACAGTCTCGTGAGAAGTAGTTAGGTACTCAAAAAAGGTAGAAAAATCTGTTCTATTAGGAGAACAGTAGCAGAAGCACAAGATTATTGAAGTGGTAGGAAGAAAGATTTTAAGCCACAGAACATCGAAGTTAGGAGATTCAAGATTCACAAGAACGTGTTACCGGAGTGTTGGTGTTAACATAGGCACAAACTCCACCCTTAGAACGGAAATTATGAAATTAGTTATAGTTAGATATATTATAAAAGTTAGAAGAGGAATTCTTTGATATCTGGGTCTCAGACAAGAGTTAAAGGTTAGGATGAGAATTAGAGAGATGGCATTCCATAGAAGCTAAGTTAGAGCGTAAGCCACGGATGTTGGTGAAGTGTACAGAGAACCCACGTCTGCGCACACCAGCCATTCTTCACAAACACTTACGTTAAAAACAGACAAACAAACAGCCAATCTAGCAAACTGACAAACACAAACAATCACACGAGCAAATAGACAGACTAACGAAGAGACAAACAAAACAAAATAAAAACCCAAATATATATATATATATATATATATATATATATTATATATATATATATATATATAATATTATATTATATATATATATATATATAATATATATATATATTAATATTATATATATATATATATATATATATATATATATATATATATATATATATATATATATAATATATATATATATATATATATATATATATATATATATATATATATATATATATATATATATATATATATATATATATATATATATATATTATATGTGTGTGTGTGTGTTTGTGTGTCTTAAAATGAGATATACTCGTAAATTTAACACAAAGTAACTCGTCTCTTAAAGTCTATGAAAAAATCTTCAACTTCATAAAATATGATAATGCAAACGAATTGATAATAGGCGATTTAAGGACTTCTGGTCTTCAATAATGTAGGCAACGTAATTTGTTCCAGGAGATGTTAAATATTAAAGAGTTTTTCGGAGGAGAAATTCTCCCTTAAAGGTAGAGTTTTTTATCGATGGACGATTTTGAATTCTAAGAAGATCGACCTTCTGCTCTTTAATATATGAATGAAATAAGGGTAAGGAGAATAACTTTCAAATAAACAATTCGTTGACAAACACACTTTAATATATATATATATATATATATATATATATATATATATATATATATATATATATATATATATATATATATATATATATATATATCATAAATGGTATTGCCCTTCTGAGCTTAATTTTCATTATAAAAAGAATGCTAGGAATGATTGTAGCACGATCAGTTAAATTATATTTAATTAAGAGAATATTAAATTAAGATTACTAGTTACAAAAGCTTAAATATCCATCAACGTTTCGGCTTCTTTTTATTTTTAAATTTATTTACTGAAGCCATCATCGGGATAACTGCAAATGATAAAATACAAACATTAAATAAACTGAAAATCCAGAATAAAAGCAAATATGAGCATAAGCAATAAAGATTGACTAGAAATAACAGTGACACAATAACCATATGAATCAACACGGAGAAGTATATGAACTTTAATGAGGAAAATACACAGTGAACACAAGTTAGCAAATTGTTGGAATAGTTGGTTGTGGAAGAAGAGAGAAATAAGTATGTGAATGCGTGCGCATCCACATGCTCGTAAATAAAGAAAACAGGCCTAAAGTAAATAAATAAAGGTGCCAGTGCCGAGTGAGGGGAAACCATGGTCTTTCATGAGGTATTTTGGGAGGGGCGGATCTCCCCTGAGGTGAATTAATCCGGGTAATCCGATAATTATTGTGGATAATCCCTTAATCCCCGCCCCTTTTTGACACTTAACCCTTTAATCCCCGCCCTTTTTCCCTTTGTACATGCCGCCCGGAACGTGCCAAGCCTCATGTGCTAGTGCAATGGCCTAACTCATGCTGTTTCCTGAGTGCCATTTCTAGTATTTTCTAACAATTTCTAGCACTTTCTAACACTTGGCACTCATTATAGAAGGCTTTCTAGCAATTGGCACTCATGCTAGACCACGCCCCCTTGTCCTGAGGGTAATGCCAGTTGGCAATAAGGAAAGTGCAAGTTGGCACTAAGGCTGAGTGCCAGTACCAGTTGGCACAGAGGGGAGTGCCAGTTGGCACTGAGCGTAAGGCATCATCCGGAGACATTCGGCAGCATCCGGCTACATCCGAGGAACAATCAGGATGCAGGCAGCCTCTTGGTGATGAGCATGCGCACACACCTTTTCTTGTGACGTCATAGCACTGGCTATCTTGAGACTATGACGTCATCCGACCGCCATTTTTTTCTTCATCACGTGATTATTCTTGATCACATGGTTTTTCTTTCCATAGATTTTTTTCTCTTAACTACTTGATTTCTGTCCGACATTTTCATCACGTGGTTTCCATTTGGATTTGTTTTGAATTTTCTCGCCATTTTTTCCGTTGACCGAAGCGCCATCTATTTAGCGAAAATCAAACTTCCTCCAGTGTTTACAGTAAGAACTTAAATCTTTTGGGAGACCAGGATTAGAAACCTCAACCTTCTGATTTGAATTCTATCACGTACCACTACACCAACTTGATATACCTTAGAATGAGCGAATTGTTGTATTCACGCGCCACATTTTCGACTTTGAAATCGCTATTTTTTATTATTATTATTATTATTATTATTATTATTATTATTATTATTATTATTTTATTATTATTATTATTATTATCATTATTATTGATTATAATACATCTATTGTTACATAACAATTTTTGTTATACGTATTTCAGTTTTTCTTGTAGTCGACTCTCTCAGATCCACAACCGCGGGAAGAGTACCCTCGCGCCGGGCGCCACCGCATGTCGCTCTATTCGGCGGCGCGCGAACGCATGCATAAGCATTCATGAAGTCATCATCACGTGACAATTTATTTTTTATGGGGAAATTTTTACCATTTTTAAATATTATACCGTCATTCTTCTTTATTTATTTGCATTCAAGTCCTGACTTTTTTATTAAACAATCATCTCTGTATTTTTAATTTTCTTTTCTTTTTATTTTTTTTTATTTTTCAATTTCTTTAAATAAATTATTTTCTATTTTTATTTTTCCATTTTATTTTTAAATAAATTATTTTTTTATTTTTATTTTTTATTTTTATTTTTATTTATTAAATTAATAGGAACATTTTATACCTTCACATAGGAAAACATGAATATGAAATTAATACACACACATGTATAAATATAAAAATTCAGAAAGGGAATGCAAACCCATGTCTTATTTTATTTCATTTATTACGTAATTACTAACAATATAATCATTCACTCACAAAATTTTAATATTAAATATATTGATAATCTTATTAAAAGATACATTTTTTAAAAAAACATTTTATAAAATAAATACAATATAATTCGCACAAGTTAGAATTAGGCGGTTGTGCAGGAAAACACAATGTCTTTACATGATGAATATTATACATTATTTTAATAATCACAAACATCTTCACCATTGGGAAAAGGTATTGTAACTGGAATATTATTTGTAATTCGAATTATAATCTCTAATATGCCTTTTAATATATTTCTTTTTCATTCTCAGTTAATTTATAATCTGTTACATCTCTAATTTTAGTAAGAACTTTATGATAATATACTTTTGTTATTTTCTTCTTAAAAAGTGTTACATTAATCACAAAGGTTTTATCACTATTAGAAGAGGATTTCTCAATAAATCCTTGTAGAATAGGAGACCCCATATTCTCCAGTAACACTATTTCAAAGTTTGTGGTTCCTGTATCCTCTTTCAAAGTTGCCGTAAGCTGTATACGATGATTAAGTTCTTTATCAGCCTCACATAATATAACTAATTTTCCTTTTCCAGTACAAGTAGAAGCAGAGACATCTTCCGTAGATTTCATTCGTATATATAATGCTCGAATAAAACTTACTAAATCACGACTAAAATTAGAAATTCCAATGTTGATATTATGAAGTAAATGTAGTAGAGATAACGAAAGAGGTAAATATTTTTTAGGAGATCTTCGTATACGTCTACACTCTACAATGCTTTAATAATTTATGATTCAATTAGTGTTCGCTGACTTCCGCAGTTTCAAGATTATGTTCCGACATGTTTTTGCATAACTTTAAACACATCAAGATAAAAATGTATTTTTTAAAATTCTCAACTCCAACAATAGTGACATAAGTAAATAGATCACGATTTGAAACATCAAAGTTACGGTATTCACCATCATTAAAGTAAATAGTTTCTCTCCATTGTTTTCTGAAACGAAAAGTAAACTCTTCAATGTTTAATGAACTAATGATATGATTAAAAGCTCTCTGTTCACCGTGTATACTTTTCAACTTATAATATTGCTGATATAAAAGACTATGAGCTGTATTGACATATTCTCCAAGCATACTCTTTTCCTTTAATTTTCTTTAATTAGTTTTTGAATATGTGATAGATATTTTAATTGTACATCGTCTATAAGCCAAAATCCATGAGACGTAGGTACAAATATATCTTTTAATCTACGCCAAATTCTTATATCTACAACATTCTTATAACAGCACTTAGAAAATGTCATTGTGAGTCTCTTATTATCGGTTTTTTTTCCACCACTGATGATTTCCCCCATTGATTT
>SEYY01007692.1:12500-15000 GCA_009176605.1 Armadillidium nasatum
GTCTTAAAAAAGTTTTTATAAATCGAATAATTGAATAAATGTTATTATATTTGTGTCCCCACCCCCAGAAAAGGGCTCAGCCCGTGAGCGGTGATAAACTGTAAAAAAAAACAATAGTATTTTAGGGGAAATATATTGAAGTCATTTTTCTATTAATGTTCATTTTCACGAAACGCTGATCTTGCCAACATGAGATCATTTTTAACGTTCTTTGAGAAATGTCGGAAAAATATGTATTTTTCAAAATTTATTTCCATCACTATTATTATTATTTTTAACTATTATTATTGCTATTATTACTATTATTATTTTCATTATGATTATTATTATTATTATTATTATTATTATTATTATTATTATTATTATTATTATTATTATTATTATTATTATTATTATTATTATAATTATTATTATTATTATTATTATCATTATTATTATTATTATTATTATTATTATTATTATATATTATTATTATTATTATTATTATTATTATTATTATTATTATTATTATTATTATTTTTATTATTTATTATTTTTATTTAAATTATTATTATCAATATTACTATTATTATTATAAATATTATCATAATTATCTTTCTATTTACCTCTATAGTCACTAAATTTTTAATGAAAAATTAATAATAATAGTAAGATAAAAATAATGAGAATAATTTTTATTAATAATAATATTACAAACAAGTAATAAAAGGATTAGTAGTAATGATGATAGTTATAATAATAATAGTAATAATAATACTAGTTGTCATAACAATGTTAGATATATTAGATGATCTGCAACGATAATTAATTTTATTCTTTTTTGTTTTCATTATTATTATTATTATTATTAATATTAGTTATTATTATTATTGTAATTTTTATTGTTATTATATATTATTATTATTATTATTATTATTATTATTATTATTATTATTATTATTATTATTATTATTATTATTATTATTATTATTATTATTATTATTATTATTATTATTATTATTATTATTATTATTATTATTATTTTTACATCACTGTAGTTATTAAAACAATTTTCTCCTTGTCATTTTATAAAAAAGTTGATGATGGATTGGAAAGAACTTTTCTTTTGTATAAGTTTAACTCTCAGTAGAAAAGAAATGAATTCAAGGTTCTGCTTGTGAAACTGGCTTTGCTTAGAAAGTTTTATTGATTGAAAAGATGGTGTATAAAAAAAGAGTACTTTGAAATATCTAAAATGGGAGAATATTTTGAAATGATTCTGTGTGTTTTTTGATACTAATAAAAAGTACTTTGAAATATTTAAAATGGGAGAATATTTTGTTCTCATTTTCTATATTGAAGTATATGACAGCTTCATTATCTTTGTGTTCCCCCTTTTCTATACAGAGGTACCTTGTGTACATCGTCTTTATGTTCTCATTTTTCATACAAAAGTACTTTCCAATTTTCCAGCTAGCATTTGCTATAAACTTCATTACATTTCACACAATATATTATAATCATTGTCAGTTACGTTCAAATCATAACGACATTCGAATTCTCGGGAACAGGAACAGAAAAAGCAGAATTCCTAATCTTGCAGAGCATTTTGTTGTTCAGTGCATCTGTTTGCAACTACTGCATCTTAAAACTATACTTGAAAGCCGAATAAACACAGCATAAATTGGGATAGTAGCAACGTTAAATAAGATATTGTTCTTTCAAAACTTATTGGCCATTTCGGGAAAATTTATTACTTTTCTGTTTTCATACAGCAGCGGCTTATCTCTTTGTCTCCAGTTAGTTTCCTGCTTCATTCATTCCTATTTCTATACAATCCTGTCACAGCCGCATTCTTCTTTTGATCGCTTTCTTTTATGTTTTGTTAATCCACAGATTTAAATAAATTCACTTTCTTTCCTTCATTTTCGCATTAATCCTCACAGCCATTCTTTAGAAGCGAATAAATGCGTCTTTAAACCAAAAAATTTATTTTGAAGTTTGATAATCTTAATATTGGAAAATAGCATCAATGGACAAGTGACTGTATGATATTGTATGTGTTTAAATACCGTGCAATATTGCAAGTGTTGGCTATGTTTTAAAGCTGTATGTGAGTATTGAGATTAGGGTAATAATTTACCTTGACATAAACTGTAGTTATTTCATGTGTTTGATTTTAAAATGATTTGAAAGAATAAGAAATTGTTTGCACGTATTTTGATGTATGCCATTTTTCCCGCAATGTCAATGACATGCAAAATATTAAATAATGAACCATGACTTATCTTTTAAAATACTAAGAAATTAACTTAATATATTTAACAGAAGTATAGTAATAAACAAAGGTCATTGTATTAAATAGTTTCAAGATATGCATTAAAATGCGTGCGAACAATTTCTTATTCTTTCAAGTCATTTTAATATCAAACGCATAAAATAACTACAGTTTACGTCAAGGTGTATTATTACGCTAATCTCAATACTCACATACCGCTTAAAAACATAGCCAACACTTACA
>SEYY01007692.1:25000-27533 GCA_009176605.1 Armadillidium nasatum
AATAATAATAATAATAATAATAAATAATAATAATAATAATAATAATTATAATAATAATAATAATAATAATAATAATAATAATAATAACAATAATAATTTTTAACATGTGACATAAACTTCGGTCAAGGAGCAGCTTCTTCTACAGATATTATCAGTTTTCTTTCAAGCAAGATTTTAAAATTGATATTGGTATCGGTTTGGTATCGGTTATTTTTTACTGATACCGATACAGATACTTACAAAAATTATACATACTAATAAACGATACCACAAAATTTACCGATATTAGCCGATATGCGATATTTGCAACTTCATACCCTTTAATTTCCTAATATATATTTATATATATATATAATATACTATATATATATGAAGTATTATATATATATATACTATATTATATATAATATATTATATATATAATATTATATATATTTAAAATAATTATACAATATAGTATATATATTATATATATATATATATATATATATCTATATATATATATATTTATTATATATATATAAATATATATAGGGTGTAATACCCGTATAATATTGTAATATTATATAATATATATATATATATATACTATCATAATATATTATATTAATATATATTTTTTTTTTTTTTTTTTTTTTTTTATATATATATTTTTATAAGATTTTCTCTTAAAATTTATGTATTATTTTAACTAATCTCAATTATAAATCAGTCGGACAAGCATCATTTCTATTAAAATTTTATTAATTTCACTTTTTCCATATAATTTTAACAAATAAATTAAAAAAAAAATACGCCACTTTTTACGCCAGCTAAAAAAAAAAGGCGCCATTTTTTTCACGCAAACACTAGGAATTCGATCCATTATTTCTATATTTTAGGAAAGAATAGCGCTGCCCGGAAACACACAGCACGAGAACGCTCGACATGGGAGTTTACCTGTCCAATGTGACTCCCAACTATAACTGAGGGGAGGAACCGTATAAGAAGGAGTGCTCACAGTGAGGAGAGAGAGAGAGAGAGAGAGAGAGAGAGAGAGAGAGAGAGAGAGAGAGAGAGAGAGAGAGAGCTTGTGCTTATGTATGTGTCTGTGAGAGAGGAAGTGGATGAGAGAAATGGTGGGAGTGAGAGAGAGTAAGAATATAAATAGAAAAAAATATGAGAGAGAAAAGAATAGAAAATGATAAATAGTTAGATGAATTGATTGAGAGAGAGAGAGAGAGAGAGAGAGAGAGAGAGAGAGATTGAAAGATCGATAAATAGATAGGTAGATGTTAAATTGGGAAGATAGATAAATTTTAAATTGGGTAGAAAGAAAAATAGATAGATAGAAGGATAGACATAAAGAAACAAATGGATAGATAGATAGATACATACATACATACATGCATAGATTGATTGAAACAAAGATAGATTGGTAGATAGATAGAGATAAATTGATTAAAAGATACATACATACATACATACATACATACATACATACATACATACATACACACATACATACATACATACATACATACATACATACATACATACATACATACATACATACATACATAGATTCATAGAAAGATAGATAGAGATAGATAAATAGATAGATAGATAGATAGATAGATAGATAGAAGATAGAAAGATAAATAGATAGATAAAGATAGATAGATAGATAGATAGATAGATAGATAGATAGATAGATAGATAGATAGATAGATAGATAGACAGAGAAAAAGATGGAGAGGTAAAAGAAAGAGAGTAGAGATAAAGAATGCAGCTGAAAATTAAGTTATCGATTGAAAACAAGAGTGGAAGAAGGAAAAAATATTTTTAAAAGAAATAAAATAAATTCTTTTTAAAAATTTAGAACATTTCTTTAATTTTAAAATTAAAATAAAAAGTAAAAAGAAATGAACTACATCATTAAAATGAAAAATAAATAAAGTAGACTAACATTAAAAAAAAGAAAAGAAGAAAAAACAAACAGGTTATCAGGCAAGCAAGCAAATGAATGCAAAAAAATAAAAATAAAATAAAAAAATAAATGTACAAACAAAGAAGGTAAAGTATAAAGAATTTTTTTTTTCATATATTTTAATGAAAAAATAAGCAAAGAAACCAAAACAAAAAAAAGATAAAAAAAAAAAACTTTTGAAATTTAAGAACAAAAAGTTGAAGAAATAAAAGTTAAAAAAATGTAAAATAAAATAATTTGTAAAAGTAACAAAAAAAAGTTTATTATTTTTCTATATACAATATACACTTTACTCTTTACCACACATGTACGTAATATCACACACACATATATTCAGTTAATTATACACAATATACACACTTTTATTTGACATCTTGTAAGAATATACAACTGTATACTTTGTATATTTAAATTAAAAGCTATATACAGTATACTTTAACTCACAATTTATTTGATTAAAATATTTTCTGATTTTTTAAATATAAACAAAGCTGAAATATTGGGGAAAGTTTCGAATCCCCCATCTAGGAGAGGTAAAACCAAACCATTTAATTATAAATATAT